>CAUYON010032166.1:0-13349 GCA_963573935.1 Arctocebus calabarensis
GGCAAAGGGAAACCAGAGGAGTGAAATACAAGTGCTTCCAATGTGGTCAGACTGGCCACTTCAGAGAAGACTGCCCCCAGCAGTACCGCCGGCTGGGCAAGCCACTTGGCCCCTGTCCAGAATGCAAAGGTGACTCCTGGATGGTGGCCTGTCCCCATAGGCGAAGGCCTCCTGGGATAGTGACCCCATCGGAGCCCAAACTGGACTGAGAGTGCCTGGGGCAAATTCTCACGGCTCCAGCTTGTGTCATCACCCCTCAAGAGCCCCAGGTTTGCCTTACAGTGGAGCACCAGGAGAAAAAACTTCTTTTGGACACTGGAGCAACCTTTTCTGTACTTCTCTCTAACCCTGGTCTTTTATCTCCCAAATCCATAACTGTACAGGGGGTGTCTGGACAGCCGGTTACCAAATTTTTCTCCCAGCCTCTAAGCTGCAATTGGGATGACTTGCTGTTCTCTCATGCCTCCCTAATCATCCCTGAAAGTCCTGCTCCCCATTTGGGGAGGGACATACTAACTAAAACAGGAACTATTCCCTCCTGGAGATCTAGTCATGATCAAAACTCTTCCCTCTAATTCACCTTCCCTGACCCCAACTTGGGAAATCCCCTTTCCTGTTATCTTGTCTTCTTCTACTGTTAAAGTTACAGGAGTCGATTCCTGCATACATCATTCACGAGTAAAGTCTTGGAACCCTCCATCTTCTACAGAGGCAGGCAATGAAGACAGCCAACCACAGACCACCTACACTTGTGAGCCAAAAGAAAGTTTGAAGTTAGTATTTAGGAAACAGCAAGAAAAATCCTAATATGGTTTTCTTTTCGCATCACTAAGTGCTTCTGACCTGACGCTGTTCTATCTTTGCCTATTACTGATTACACTAATCAGATTTATGTTTTCTAGAAATGTCATCAAGCCACACACAATAAAGATGGTTCCAGTCCATGAACCCCAGTATCACTCTCCCTCTAGAGAAACCCTAACTGCCCCCTTCTATCATCGCCCGATTCAGAAGGAAGCAGTTAGATCGAGTCTTTGCCCCTTTTCCCTAACAACTGTTAGAGTTTCTACTCAGAGAAGGAGAATTGATGCAGGATATTTGGGGCCCTAGCCAGCTCAGTGGAGCTGGCGGACCTGCTGCCTCCTCCTTGGTGGTGTCGGTGCTGCGGCAGCCAGCTGAAGAGCCAGCGGGCTGGATGACAGGCAAGGAGGGGGACCTCCAACACCCACCAGAGGCTCCAATAGCCAAAAAGGCTGTACAACTGCCGAGGAAACACCTGTGCCTTGGTGTCTCCTTCAATTTACACCTAGGACTAAATGTGGAACCCCCATTTCCTATGCCTAGGTCAATTTCTTGTGAATTTCCTAGGCCTCAATTCCATGAATGGACTGTACCTATTCATTGATACACTCATTCACCTTGCTCCCAGTGGAAGGGACTGTATTCATTCGTTTCCTGGCCAAGGAACCCATACACCTATATATACCCTGAGACTAAAGGCCTAAAGGAGGAGACGGGGAAAGACCGGGAGAGAAATGGAGAGAGCTTCTCTCTCACCACTTGAATTCTCTCCCTCTACCAGGAGCTTTAGTGTTTTTTGTATTCTTTTCTGTAAATAAATTCTGTCTTACCACTGGGGAGTGGGGGGGGGGGAATAATGTAATGAAGAATAATAAAATACATGTATTTAAAAAAAATGAAAAAAAAAAGAAAAAGAAAACACTGGAGTAAAACTTTAAGACCATGGATTAGGCAAAGCCTTATTAGATATGATAGGTGGCACTTACAAGTGAAGGTGTTTTGGAAGGTGCCAAAAATATATATATACACAATTTAAGAAAGGCAAAACTGTTAATAAAATTGTAATACACAAGTCATGTTTAACTTGTGCAATTATAAGAGACACAAGGTATAGTACACAAGACAGCAAATGTTGGCTCAGCGCTCGTAGCACAGTGGTCACGGCACCAGTCATATACACTGAGGCTGGTAAGTTCAAACCTGGCCCAGGCCAACTGCAACAAAAAAATAGCGGGCGTTATGGTGGATGCCTGTAGTCCCAACTACTGGGAGGCTGAGGCAAGAGAATCACTTAAGCCCAGGAGTTTGTTGTTGCTGTGAGCTATGATGCCACAGTACTCTACCAAAGGGACATAGTGAGATTCTGCCTCAAAAAAAAAAAAAAAAAAAGACAACAAATGTTATCAATATACATTGAGTATTACAATTTTAATACCATTTTTTCCCTTCTTAAAATGTACACACATTTTTTGGGCACCCTCTGGTATATGTAAATCAAACCATCAAAATAAGAAACGTGTACTTTAAAGAACATGCAGCAAGTATGTGTAAAACAACCCACAGAATAGGAAGAAATATTTGTAAGTCACACATCTAAGAAGAAAACCATAATACAAACTATAATACACAAATAACTTACAATTCAATAATAAGAAGACAACTTAAGTAAAAAAATGGGCTAAGGATCTGAACAGACATTTCTTCAAAGAAGATACATAAATGGCCAATAAACACATGAAAAGATGCTCAATATCATTAGTCACTAGGGAAGAGCAAGTCAAAACCACAATAAGTTACCACTTCACACCCAATAAAATGTCTATAATAAAAAAGACAAGAAAACCACAAGTGTTGGCACAGATGTAGAGTAACTGGAACCCTGAAACATAGAAATGTACAATGGTATAGCAACTTTGGAAAACATTTCAGCAGTTCCCTAAAATGTTAATCATAGAATGACCATACTACCCTGCAATTCCACTCTTAGGTATTTATCCAAGAGAATTGAAAACAGATATTCAGACCAATACCTGTACATAAATATTCATGGCATCACTATTCACCATAGCCAAAAGGTGGAAACAACCCAAATGTCAATCAACTGATGAATGGAGAAACAAAATATGGTAAGTCAGGCATCGTCTATTGATGGGGATGTGTTCTGAGAAATGCATCATTAGGGATTTTGTTATTGTGTGAATATCACAGAGTGTACTTACACAAACCTGGTCATACAGCCAACCTCGCACCTAGGCTGTATGATACAGCCCCTTGCTCCCAGGCTACAAACCTGTACAGTATATAATACTTACAATGGTAAGTATTTATGTATCCAAACATATGTAAACATAAAAAAGGCACGGAAAAATTACATTAATCTTATGGGACTACTGTCACAAGGTCATGTGGTCTGTGGTTGACTGAAATGTTGTTAGGGAGTACATGACAATAAATTCATACAATGGAATATATTTGGCCATAAAAAGGAATGAATTACTGATAGATCCTGTAACGTGGATCTTGGAAAAAATATTATGATGTGAGGGAAGTCTCACAAAAGACCATTTATTATATCATTTCATTTATATAAAATCTCCAGAATAGGGAAATCTATAAAAACAGAAAAATGAGTAGTTGCCTAGGGTTGCAGTAGAGGTATGTTAAGGAAGTAATTTATAATGGATATATCATTTATTCGGGGGGTGATGAAATTTTCTCAAATTGATTGTGGCAATGGTTGCACAACTCTGTGAATACAAAACATTTTCTGCAGGTAAAAAAGGGGGAAGATAAAGATGAAACAACTAGCAAAATGCTTGAATGTTTCCATATTTTTTAAAGTTGAAAAAGGACAAACAATAGTTTACACTCAAAGTCTAACTAAATGGAAACCCAAAATAAATTTCTGTGATGTCTAACATATTGACTATCATTTTAATGCACAGAGAAAATTACTGGGAAAGACTTTGTAAAATGTTCTAAGAAGGGGAACCATTTAAGGGGTCCCAAGGGTACAAGTCTGATCCAAGCTCAATCCTTTCTAATACTAGGAAGTCACAAAGTCATGGCTTCATCACATGGTCATCTAGTCCAGCTCCTTTTTAGAATCAAGGGAAATTACAGCCAGCCAGCAAGAATGAGGGACTTGCCCAGGCTTCCTGCCTTTCATAAGATTCTTGTAAGACTCAAATGAGACAATGAGTATGACGAAGCTTTATAAATCCTTTAGAGTATTACTGTGGCATCCAAAATATGAAAGCTTGCTCCTCAGTTCTGCCGCTTTCTTGCTACAGCCAACAGAGAGGCTTAATTTCTCTGAGCCTCAGTGCAAATGGAGATATCATCAACCTCAAAGAGCTGTTACAGGAACTAACTGAAGCAACATTATCCCAATGTCTCCCAGGAACAGGAACCAAGTGTGAGTTAACTATTAGTCACATTCTTAGTAAAATAACATGTAAAATGTGTACACAGTATAGCCTGCATGAGGACTTGGGTATGAAATTTAAAATAATGTCATTTCAAAATTTAAAGAGGATATTCCAATTTACAAAGCCTAGTTTGAGTTGTCTGCAATGGGTAATTTTCATGGGACCTACCAGTGTAAAACAGTTTGTTGTTCAGATTTTACAGGTTCCAAGAGTAGAATGCTAGAGTCCTTTGGACCAAACTCCACCATTAGTTATGGAGCACCCAATGTTTAAACATTTTGAATTTAAATGTGTTTACATAGGGCACCTGTCTCCAGGGCACCACAAGCCCCACCATTCCCTATTGTCTATCCTTAAGCCTATATCACTTTAAATTATTACCTGGTCTCTGAAGGTAATTAAGTTTCTAGATTCTACCTTAAATGCTCAGCAACCTCTTTTGTTGGTTATCCAACTTTCCTCTTACAATGTTTGGAGAGCCTCTTCTTTTCTTTTAAGGACGTTTCAATTTAGAAGATTTTAAAAACTGCCTTTTTAATATTTTCAATACCTTTAAAAAGTAATGCTCTATAATATTTTATTTTTCCAAGCTAAATTATCTTTTTATTGGAAAATCACTAACATCACATTCTTCAAAATTACTGCAATTTAATTTGCCTCAGGCTCTACCATATTTTAAAATGTATTATAGACGAGTACTGTCCCAACAGAATTATAATGCAAGCTGCAAATATAAGCCACATGTGTAATTCTAAATCTTCCAAAATCTACATTAGTTAAGGGGAAAAAAACAAGTGGAATTAATTTTAACAATTTATTTTCTTTAGCTCAATATATCAAAAATTTTATTAACATGCAATCAGTATGAACATTTTGAGATATTTTACATTTAGTTGTCTTTCAAATGAAGTCTTTAAAATTCTTTTTTGCATATTTTATTCTGACAGCACATCTCCATTTGGACTGGCTTGTGTTCACAGCCAACCGCTAGGGCTCCTGAACTGAACAGCCCAGATCAAAAGACAACCAGTAAAACAAACAAACAAAAACCAAACAAACATGCCATACAAGACTTCAAACGAAAAGGTGAGGTTACACAAGAAAAGAATATCTCCATTAGAAAGTATTTAAGTGGCAGATTCCAGGGCTTTGGTGGTCATGGTGGTGACAATGATTATGGGGAAGCTTGAGATGGAGTGAAACTCGGATCACATATTCCAGCCTACAGGTAGAAGGAAGGGTATTCAGGACTTCTGCTTTTGCTGCTGTTTCTCCTTCTGTCTTTCCTACTCTATGGGTATTGGGATACGATAGGGCAGGGTTGAAGACACAGAGAAGCAAGAACACAGAAAGAGGGGTTGAGAGATCACCATTCCTAATATATACCTTTCACTAGCCCAAACTCATTGCAGCCTGAAGGGTTCCAGAGCCAGGAACCTGGGACTATGGGCAAGGATTTTTTTTTTTTCCCCTATTGTTCCTGCCCTCCCTTCTGCAATTTCTGAGGCAGCATTCTCTACCTCCAAAGAACAGGCCTCCTGCCTCTGCTATTCAGGGAATATTATGTTCTTCTCCCAACTGTGATATTTTGGGTCCTCTTGGCAGGAGGTGGGGATGGCAGGGGTGGAAAGAACTCACAAATGTTCTCTGAACAAGGAACCAGTAAAGTACAGACATCTGGCCCCAGGATTTTGCTGGCTCCAGGGACGCCACTGTAAACCCAGTAACACTAATTGCTTTCACGTCTGCTCGCGTTTCTAGTGGAAATAAAATGCCTCTCTGGCTAATGGAAAATGAAACGCCCGTTTGCTATTTGTTTACCACTTTACATAAGAGCTCTCTGTACCACCAATCCTCCCCCAGCCCCTGCCCTGAAGCCCTCTGAAGGACATCTCGTACACAGCCAGCAAATGCTCTACACATACAGGGCATCAAGGCTTCAGAAAGGGTGCCTTCACTTCTGCTAGAAGACAAAAAGGAGTGAGTGAGAATAAGAGTGAGAGAAGGAAACGGGGAGGAAAGGGGAAGGAGAGGAAAGGAGAAGGGAAAGGGGAAAAGAGAAGGGCAGGGAAAGAAGAGGGGAGGACCTGAGGAAGGGAAGGAGGAAGGGACCCTACTTTAAATTCATCTCCCCACCTATCATTAAGCACAAACATGTAGACTAGCTCATTGAACTTCAACTTCCAAATTCAGTTTCCCTAATGAAGAGGAAATTGAGGTTTTCGCAAAAGGACTCTCAACCCACTGGGCCTAATGTGGTGGTCCTTTAAAATGACTGACAGCAGGTGACTGTTCTAGTTGGCTGCCTGTGTTTACTCTCATGGTTGCACTTATTATATTACACAGTGTGATAGGGAGCACAAAGACCCCCGTCTGTCCTTCCCCTACCCTCTGTCAGTTGTCTCCTTTTCCAGCAACAAAACCACTAACTTTTAGCTGGAGCCATAGTTGCCAAGAATAAAAACTATATTTCTACTCAGCCCAGCTCAAGCAGCTAGGGTACCAGCCACATACACTGGAGCTGGAAGGTTCGAATCCAGCTCAGGCCCACCAAACAGCAATGACAACTACAACCAAAAAATAGCCAGGAGTTATGGCAGGCACCTGTAGTCCCGGCTACATTGGAGGCTGAGGCAAGAGAATGGCTTGAGCCCAAGAGTTTGAAGTTGCTGTGAGCTGTGACAGCTTGAGATTCTGTCTCAAAAAAAAAACAAAAACAAAAACAAAAAACACAGCTATATTTCCCACTCTCCCTTGCAATTAAGGGTGGCCATGTGACTAAGTTCTGGCCAATGAGATGTGAGCGGAAGTACCCATGTAAACTTCCCATGGTGCAACACTCCATTTCCCCTTTTCCTATATGAATTTGGTGATGCCATATTAGAGCAAAGATAACATGCTAGGGATGGTAGCACAACAAGAGGGGCATGGATCCCAGACACCATGGAGCCGTCAGACTGATTACTGAGGGGCTGCTATGTGTAAACAAAATTGTTATTTTGAATCTCAGTTACAGGAGCTGAAATTATGTGCTTAGGATTTTATTTGTTGAAGAGAAAAAAGGAAGACACCTTTAAAATAGGTGGCCCTACCACTTAGCTCTCATGCTAGAGAACCAGACTCTGGCTCTTCCTGCCTCTCTTACTGATAAAGAATCTTGCATCCCTACTAGCTCCTGGGCCACAGAGACTACATCTTCCTGATCTTATTTTGTCTCCACTTCCCTCCATAAGCTGCCTACTCCCAGGCTGGACACAGGGCAGCACTCCTTGATCAGAATGGTGCAGGCACTTGGAATAAAGGATCATTAAAAACAAAGCCCTCTGTCATGTCTCTTTGGAGTGTCTTTGACACACCCTGTTACAATGGCTAAAAACACTGTCTAAGATGGCCAAGTTCAAAGGGTTTATCGTAGAATCAAAACCTTCTTCAAAGCAGACATGGCGTTTTTGTGTCACTATACCATCTTCTTCCCAGTTCTGAGGTTCTATGTAGTAAACTTGGGGGAAAATAAAGCTGAAACAGGACTCGGCAGATCAGCTATTGCAAGACTCCATCAGATAGCTTTTCCTGAGTCACTGGATTTCATCAGAAGGGAACTGCAAACACAAACCCTTTGTTTAATGTAGCTGGTGATAAAATAAATAGGGTGACTCTATCTCAACCACCCTCCTCCTCATACTTACCCAACCAGCTCTCAGAGATTGCCCAACCAAAGAGCAGAAGTTCACAAAATATCTCTTCTTGGGTCAGCTCCCAAAGGTGGGAGCACTTGGCTTTGCTCCCAGAAAAACTATTATCTAGCAAAGGTATGTGAGAAATGCACTCTGCCTTACCGAACGCTGCAGAAGAGTGGCCGAGAGCCCTGTCAAAGCAGCATTAGTCTTCCACATGGGAGTGTTTATGAACTGCAGCACATTCGCTCTCCAGCTCAGGAAATAGCTGCTTGATCAAAACAAATTGAATGTGACCTTGGACTAGACTATGGCAGGCAGAGGTTAACTTCCTTTCCTCCTTAGGGCAAGACCCAGTTCCAATTGTCTTGCTTCGCCTAATTAAATTTTCTGCACAATATAACAAGCACCTTATCTTGGGCAGGGAGGCAAAAGCTTCCCCTTGTTCCTCCCTGTGGTTTCAAGTGGAAGTTTGATGAAGGGCACATTTTGCTTAAAATAAAAAATTGTGAGAAGAAAGTAATTTTTCTGCTGGTGACTGTTACCCTAGTAAAAATTTCTATTTGCTCATGAGGACCTCCCCATGTAACCTGCCTGGCAGGGAGAAAAAAGCAGCCGTTTAAAGGAGCTCAGGTAAACAATTCAGGTCCTGAAGAAAAGTAGGGCAGTGGGTCGAAATAAAATCTAGCCACAAGTGAACAAAAGACTTAATGAACAGGAGATAATTTGATGCCCAGCACAGTCCTTGGGCCCTCTACCCTCCGAGATTTCATGACTCAGTGCTTACCTGGTTAACATGGCTTTGTTGAGGAAATAGTTGAGGCTAATGTATTTCTTTACTTCTATTTTCCTTTATCTTAGATTGACTCTGTTGTTTTTAGAGAAATGATACATGTTCTTTTTTCTTAATTAAGTAATGCAGACAAATCTGAATTAGAAAATTGAGCTAGCCTCCAAATCCTATGACCCATCAGGTCACCTTCATTAGGTTCAGTGACTGTAATTTCAGTTACCTCTTTCTGCACATGTGCAAGAAGGAAGATGAATAGATTTATAGGTAGGAATGATTTAAATGGAAAATGCCACACACTTTCTTTAATAGAGAGGATTCCATTATTTGAAGAAACTGAAATGAAGTGGGATCTTTTGCATATCTGAAATAAAATAGATTTTTAGCTTTCTTAAGACTGGCAGGATTTTGAAGGCAGGATGACCCTTTCAAGGCACTAAGGTAAATGTCACCAGAAAAGCAATTAACATAGGGAAATAAAGCCCCAACCCCCAAGTGATCTGAAAATGTTTTCCTTGGCTCTCTGGAAAGATGCCGTGATTTCAGATAAAGACAGCAAGCCACTCTGGGATCTGTGCTGGGGGCCCAGAGCCCTGGCTCTAGTAATGTAACTGCCTTGCCCCAGAGTGTGGATGGGTTCATTTGACCTTTTTTGGGAAGGAACTCTCCCTAGAGTTTGGTAAATCCTGACAACAATGAAAATTGACAAGAAGTGGCATTAATCAATGCTGGCAGGAGAAAAGCAGAGAATGTTTGACAGCTCAGGATCAATGTCATGGGACTCCAGGGGGTGACCAAGGTAGGTGTCATCAGTTTAGACGGAAGAAGAAAAAGAGAAGAGAAAGAAGGCAGGTAGGAGAGAGGGACCTGACTCCCAACATTGACAGTGAGAGCCAAACCCTCATCTGTCCCCATGCCTCACCCCTCACCCTCTGCCTCAGTAAGGGAGGGCCACACAATTACACAGCGATAGAGAGTTTAACCTGAAGGAGGTGGGAGGAACGCTCGCAAAGTAATAAGGAAGTCACAAGTGGTGTGGGAGAGCCTCGGCTCTCTTCCTAGGAAGAGCCAGCATGTGTACAGACCTAGACATATGTTGTCATTGTTTCCTAGGACTGTGGAAATTGCCAGAAGGAGGGATGAGGGACAGAAGGAAGGCCCCAGGCAAGGGGGGATAGCAGCTGTGAAGACAGCAGCTTCCAAGCCCGGACTGAATCCAGAGGTGGCTCCTGGGCCTGCTTCCTTCGCTGTCCAGGGAGGGCCAACAACACGCCAGCTGTCCATTTTCATCCAGCTGTGACTTGCAGCCTGTTTTCTTCAGACGCAACCACAGAATATTACCAGAAGGACCCCTTCCAGGACAGCTGGCCCCACAAATGAAGGCTTGTCATGCCAGCCTGTGGCGGCACAGCATGAAAAAGCCCCTCAGTATTTCCTTTGCTTCCATGCGGCGGGGTATCCCTGGTGGAACCTGCTCCCCGACAGCACTCCTAGTGAGAAGCGAGGTAAAGCCTTCACCGTGGAAGCTGCATAGAGAAGCTCACAGCAGGCCTCAGGCAGGCCAGGCCAACCTCCAGCGCTGCGGCTTTCCAGCTGTCAGAGTCACATCACTGCACTGCTCATCCCTGGCTTCCTCGTCTGTAAGATGAGGGAAGGCAGAGTGGCTGTGTTAGGACGGTGGCAGGGTCCACCTCCTCCAAGATCATCCACAGAGTGCTGAGAGCAGTCCAGACTCAAAGAGTGTCACGATCAGCCATGATGATCACACTACCACGAGCTGTGTCCCCCCAAATTCTCATGTTGAAGTACAGAATGTGACTTTGTTTGGAGGCAGGTTCTTTACAGGGGGAATTAGGGTAAGACGAGGTCCTAGCAGTGGGCACCAATCCAATCTGATCAGTGTCCTCCTGAGAAGAGGGGAGGAGGACATTTCCACACATAGAGGGATGACCACGTGAGGACACAGGAGAAGACAGACAAGACAAGTCACAGGGTGAGGCCTCAGAGGCAAACAACTCTGCTGACACCTTGATCTTGAACGGCCAGCCTCCAAAACTATGAGAAGATAAATCCCTGCTGTTGGAGCCACCGCGTGTGTGGTACTTTGCTGTGGCAGCCCCAGCAGCTGATACTGACAGTTACTTTAGCAGAACGGATACTCAGCCAGTATGGAGGCAAAGCCAATGCCACTTCTAATTGATGATATTATATATTGTTATAAATATTCCAAATATTTTTAACATCCATCCCCCTTCACCCTCATGTCAGTCTCACTCCAGAGGTGCGGACCCTTAGGTGAGTAGGTTGGCATGGGCTACAGAAATCAGTGAGAACATGTCTGCCTTCTGCTCCCGTCACTTGCCTTCCCTCCTGGGCATACACGACTCAGGAATCGCTGAGCCCTGGGCCCTTCTCCTCCATCACTTGAAGCATGAATGCCATGACAACCAAGCACAGTGAAGGGGTGCAGGGGGCTTCTCTGACCAGAGCCATTAGCAAATCCTCCTCTGAGAACCCCTTCGGGATTCTGCCTGCTTCAGAGAGTAGGTGCTTCTGAGGACTGTGACAGGGTTGCTATGACAATAGCATGATTGTGTTTGTCAAACGTTCTCAGTGCCCACATGCTGTATACATGAGAAGTCTCAAGAAATCTGAATGGGGAATGAAGTTTTGCCAGGCTGATGGCCCGTGCCCTGGGCACTGCCATGGAGCTGGCCTTCACCAACATGGCCCCTAGAATGCGGGTGCCCTAGACTGAGGTTCCACTTGTACCTGATGTTCACCCTCTTTTATTCAGCGTTACTAGACGCACAATTTGCAGGAGCTTTTGCCCACAGTGCCCTGACCTTTCACACTCTCCTGGGATGCAGGAGGAAAGAGTAGAGGCAAGCAGTCAATCTGAGAAATCTGCCTGGGCACAGGCCCCATGGTGGGGTAAACCTCCCACCTGTAAGGGCTGTTCAACCTGTCACTGCTCAGCACGTTAGCACAGCCGGAGTCGGCGTGCATCATGCCAAGTAACAAGCATGCATTCCTCATCTAAGGGATAATCAAAACAATAGCCTGATCCACTAAAACCCACAAAATCCTGTCTGATGTATGGGCCCCACCGTGGCACGGGGCTCCGGAAGGGCAGGGAGTTCCCGCCTCGTTGGAGTTGAGCTCCGTACTTGTCTTACCTCAGGTGAGCCTAAGGGTGAGACGGGCTGAAACGAATGAGCATTTCTTGGCCAAAATGGGGAAGCACTGCTCTGAAGCACGACGGACCCTTCCCTCCAAGGCTGCAGGTACCACTCCTCGGACCATTGGACCGCCTGTGCTGCTTCCTCAAACAAGCATGTGTGCAAAGCAACCCACAGAAAGGCAAAACAGACAGCCTGGCGGGTGAGATCCAAGGCTCTACCAAGCAAACTAGGTTCAATCTCAGAGCTGAGTTTGGTTCTGTCCTTGGCACAGATTCACGGGAACAGCAGTCACCTCAGGAATTATACAGCACAAAGATGCCTGATATAAAGAGGCCAGTATAAAGCGTGGAAGACGGCCAAGCCCCTCAATCTCTCCCAAAAATCAGTTTCTGGATTCTGCAGATGATGTGTTCCATCCGCTTTCCAGTTGCCAAAGCAAACCACATTTGTTCTAAAAAGAGATAAGGACTTGTTCATACCAGTCTAAGGCAGGTTTTTATCCACCATTGGAAGGCTGCCACTTCAGTGGAGACTAGCCTATCCCCAAGTCAGGCTAAGTGACATTAAACCATTCCCTAAGTACTGAGGAAGAAGCTAGACGCCCTTGGGAAACTGGAGAAAAACAAGTCAGGGCCCTGCTCCTTACATCTTACCATCCAGGAGGGGAGAAGAGATGTGCATATTCGGCAATGACTCGAGATGACAGTACAGTCGCACTGCAGGGGATGCCAGGCTCGCGGGGCAGGCCTGTGAGTGCAATAAGAGGTAAGAAGACTTGGCCAGCCCCACCCCTGTCCAGCCAACTCAACTAAACTAGCCAGCTGAGGCTTAACAGGCCAGGGGGGCGAGCTGCTTGTCTCGGTCCGGGAGCATGATGCATTTGGTAGTCCAGGTGAACACAGCTATCTCTGGTAGGACATGGAGCATAGTACACAGTTGGTGAGAACAAGTCCAGAGCCACTCTGCTTGGGCTCAATTCCCGGCACGGCCACCTGAGCCCCTTGCACAGTCTCTCTGTGCCTTCACAGCCCTAGCTGTGAAATGGGCACCAACAACCAGTACTTACACTGTAGGCTTACTATGGAAAAAAATTAGCACAGTGCCTGACATGTAGGGAATCCTTACTAAATATTGGCTATTTTTTATTCTGGGCCTAAACTTAAAGGGGTTACCCTCAGTTTATAGCAGGAACCAGGATATTCAGTTTGAGTCAAGGCTAGATTATGCAGCCTAGTGTAATTTACGTGCCAAACGAGATTTTCTTGGGTGGTGACAGGGGAGGCCTCAGCTCCCATGAATATGGTGTTAGTCAAAAGAGACTGTGACGGAAGAGGGCGGAGCAAGATGGCGGACGAGTAACAGCTTCCTTGCGGCTGGGCACAGTGAGACTGGGGAGAGAGGACTTCAGGCATCTCTGCCAGGCGGGATCTGCCCAGAAACTTCCCTTTGGGGACACAGGGAGACAGCG
>CAUYON010032169.1:0-10092 GCA_963573935.1 Arctocebus calabarensis
TGAAAGGAAAAACTCAGGACAGACTAAAGACTACCCAGACAAAACCAGGCTAAAAACAGACCAGAGACTCACTTCCCTGTAAGTCTAAAGCAGAAAAAACCTGACAAACCAGAAAAGGACAAGTAAAAGCAGACAGTTTAGACAAATCCAAAGGGACAGAGAAACGTCCGAAGAAGAGAAACTAACAGACTCACTCCCTGTGAGTCCAGACAGACCGGGCATAGAGAAGACTGACAGGTTTCACACAATCTTACTGGCATGGGAAATTCACCCACTGAGAGACTCTCAAGGAAAGAAACCAACAGACTTAAACTTTAAGGAGAAGAAAGTTACAGACTCATGCTCTGTGAATCTGGAGAAGAAAGACTAACAGACTTACACCCTGAGACATCAAACAATTCTAGGACAAGGAGACGTCTCTTCCCCGCCTGGGGAACTGGCTGTATAGCTGCGTCCAGCTGGTCCGGCTTCCTCCACCCCTAGTTCCTGAGACTTCGCCAACTTACCTGGGATGTTGTTGCTTTTATCACCAATTTTAAAAGTTTTAGGACCTATGCCTAGACTCCACACGTCCAAGGGCCCCGGGGCAGAGAAACTTCTCCGAGGCCTTCCCCTAAAGCCGTCAGGTGGTGGTGGGCTTGTAATATATCATTTATGAGATTCCAATAAGAAAAAGCCTGCACTGGGACCTTTTCAGGGCCAAAGGACCAATAGTAATCTTTCAAGCAATCCCTAACACTGTGTTATTGCTTTTCATCAATGGTGCCTTCCTGGGGTAACCATGGACAGACATCATTTATAAAAATAAAGAATTTAAGTAAATCTTTTTTTCTTAACCCCTGTTCCCTATGTCTTGAGAGAATATTTGAGTCCGTAAATGAATAACTCATGTTTGCTTAGTGTTTTTCCCATGATTTCGTCGCTTTACTTACCTTACTAGATCTGTGTCACAGGCGGGTGTTCCTGCGGTGATCTTAATGCGGATCTTCACTCACTGGATGGGTGGTGATCCAAAGAGGGAAGGATGGCCGTCCACACGAGCGACGTCCAGGTCAGGCTTTGTACCTTGAGCCCCACGTTGGGCGCCACTTGACCCGGCCAGCGGGGTGGGGGGGGCGGTTTCAACAAGGGCCCAAGGGGAAGTCAACCTGGATGAGAGACAAACCAGACACAGAGAAGGAGACCAAGTCTATAATCTGATCAAGGTCTCAAATTTTATTTTTTACAATGCAGCTTATACAGGGTTAAGAAGAAGGAAGCAGCCTTTAGCTGACGTGATCCCGGCCACTGTGTTGCTAGGATCCCTAACCACTGATTGTTCTCTGGTACAGGTCATGGGTGGGAAATTTCTAAAAAGAAGCGGAGCCTTAAGCTAAGGAAGATATGTGGCCATGGCAGTTGTCAACCCTTGACTCAAGCTGGGTCAGTTTGACTTTCGGGGAAATGGGGCAGGCTTGAAGGAGTAGAAGTAGAAGTTTAAGATTAGCCCTAGACAAAATGGCGAGACCATTGTCTCTATGGCTCCCGTCAGTTACTATGAACTATAATAATGTCATGGCACTCTACCCAGGGCAACAGAATAAGACTCTATCTCAAAAATAAAATAAAATAAAATAAATCTATGTTTTAGCTTCATATTTTTAGCAGTGAAAATAGAGAAATTCAGTTACTAAGCAAAGATAAGATCGTCGTTAATGCAGCCCTGCTCAAAATGTATATACATCCTACAAAATTTTTTTTGTCTAAAATTTTGTTAAATGTATCATTTTTGTACTGTTTTTAGATTACATATACTTAAAAGAGGAACTATATATCATGAAAATAAATTTTGCATACAACTGACTTGCAAATTAGGACTCTTAGTGTTAAGGATTAATCTTGGTCATGAAGATATATTTTTTGTTGAAGTACAAAATAGTATTTTTAAGTGCCATGTTCTTTATAACCTATTCATTCAATAAGTATTAATTATTTACCATTTTCTAGGCTCTGCCGTAGGCCTAGACTGCAGTGAATAGTATCTCTACTTTCATAGAACTTACATTGTACTAGATTAGTTAGTTGTGTGATTGGACTTACGATTCGTTTGAGAGAAGGAAAACTTAATCTAATTATTACTATTGCTAGTGCTGTGGCTAATCAAGTCATTTATTCTGAACTTTAATGATTAAGAGCCTTACCATTCTTTCATACAAGAAAAGAAATGTTTTTATATGAAAAATAAAGAAATTTGACCAAGGTCTCTTACATGAATAAATGTTTATTTCCTTCTGGAACACCTACACTATAATAAAATTGACTTTTTGGGCAAGCAATAGTAGGAACCAAAGTTTGAAGCCATCTAGTGTTTTTAGCTGTGACAAATATTAGTGAATTTTAGAAATATAATGTTTAACAAAAGAAAGCAGATATAAAAGATATGTGATTTCACTTATTTAAAGTTCAAAATAGCTCAAAAATCTCTATCATCAGAAGTCAGGATAGTGATTTTCTAAGTGTAGGGTTAAGTACTGAGAGGGAGCGTGCTAGAGTTTCTGAGGTTCAGGTCATATTCTGTTTTTTGATCTCAATGCTAGTTACATGGTTTGTGTTCACTGTATAGAAATTCACAGACTTATACACTTATGATTTATACATTTTGTGTATGATATATTGCATTAAAACCCATACATACAGAGTATATGTGACAGAAGACACTTTAAAGTATGCTTTCTGAACAGGTTTAATTCTAGTTGTAAGTTATTTTTTAATTCATAGATGTATTCATGACCTATACCATTGAGATGCTAAGAATTTAGAGATTATGCTTCCATTTGTGGATATTTCCTGGGTAAGCAAAAACTATATAGTAGAATAAGTTCTTTGGTAGAGGTATATTCAGTGTGATAATCAGGATTGGTTCTACCTAAAGGAAATAGATTTCTGGAAAGTCTTCACAAGTTAAGTGACATTTTATTGGTATAGAGAAAGAAGAGGATGCCATTTAAAACAGAGGGAATTTCATGAGCAAAAACCCATGATGTATTTAGGTACTGATACAGAGATAACTAGAGTATAGGATTTGTGGTGGGTAGGAGTAAGAGATGAGGCCAGAACGTTGAGGCCAGATTGTGATGAGTCCTATGTGTGGTGCTGAAATGTTTAGACTTATAGGCAGTAGAACCATCAGACTTCTTTAAGTTTTTATGATGTAAGTGGGTCAAAGATGGAGGATGGATTGAGAGTAAGACAAAGGATGTTTAAAAGGAAGCTGGTTCAGAGAGTATCACAATAAGCTAATCACGAGATGATAAATGTTTGCTCTAGGGCATTATCTATGAAGATGGGTAGAGGTGAATTTCCAAATATTTCAGGGATAGAATTAATATATTGGTGGGGGAGGGGGAGGCATGAGTAGAAGGCAGTTCCATCCATTCATTCATTCATTCAGCCAATCAATGTTTCTTGAGTTTCTGCTAGGTACCCAGCACCAGGCTGCACTGTGGAGACAGTAGTAAACAAAACAGAGATGCTTTCATGGGGCTTACAGTTCAGAGGGGACAAATATTAAGCAAAAACCACATACATGTATAATTGCAAACTATGATTATTCAAATTGTGATTAAGGAAAAAATATAAATTGATTGAAGGTTTAAAACTGGGGACTTCACTTCATCTGCCTTATACCAGCGACTTTCCTGAGGAAGCCATAGTTGAGTTGATCTCTGAAGAAAGACTAGAAATTAACATGGTAAAAAGAATGGGATCAAGCATTTGAGGGAGAAGGAATTATGTGTGGAGGCCACTGTAACTGGAGTCCACAATGGAGGGAATGAATGACAGATGTTGAGTCTGGAGACATGAGGCCAGATCATGGGGGACCTTGTAGGTCATGGTAAATATTACATTCTTCACAGACTGCTAGATTTATTTTGTAAATAGATGGCTATGGTTATCTGGCTGCAATGTAATAATAGAAGAAGGCAAAAGAGACTGTAGATCAGTTAGATGATATATAGCAGTTTAATGAGGGTTTGGATTAGAGGTGGAGAGAGTAGAAGTAAAAAAAAAAAAAGCAGACTAATTTGAGAGGTATTTGGGAGTTAGTCTAACAGCACTTCCTGATTGGGTATTGGGAAAGGGCAGAGGGAGGTGTCAAAAATATCTCCACGGTTTCTGGTTCATTCCAGTGAGCACCATTCACCAGTTAGGGAATAGGAAAGTGAGGGGGAGGAATAGGACAGTTATGGGGGAAAGGGATAAATAATAAATTCAATTTGGATTGAGTTTAGAATGCTAATGAGATACCAAGCAGCCAGTTGGGAATTGGAGTCTGGAGTTCAGACAAAGGTTGGATTGAAGATGTAAATATCAATATACACATAGCTTTGGGAACCATGGGTGTGCATTAGATTGTCTAAAATGAGATTAGAAAGAGATTAGAGGGAAGCCTTATGGAGCTCTGACATTTAAATTAGACTGCTTACAGGAACAAAAGCAGGCAGAGGAGGCCAGGAGTGGCCAGGGAGGCAGGAAGATATGCAAGAGAATGTGGTATCCCAGAAACCAAAGGAAAAAAACTGTTTCAGGAATGAGAGAGTACTCAGCGGTATTAAATACTGCTGCTTGCCAAATAGTCCATTTTACTGCATTCTAGGACCCATCTTCTAGGGTGTGTGTGGAAGGGACCTTGTGACTAGTTTGATTCAATAAACTGAGAACAGAAATCACAAGTAACACTTCTGATTAAAGCATATGTCAATACTAGACTCTGGAGGTCTCTTTTACCTCTGGCAAGCTGATCAGTGATGTTTGAAATAGTGTCTGCTCCATTTTCTTGGAGTAGTGTGTGTCCTAGTGTCTGTTCTCTGAGTTTAGAACTTTGTATAATGGTTTTGAAAGCTCTAGAAATAAATTAATAGTTTTGATAGCTCTTAAAAAATTAGCCTTGTCAAATATACTGAAAACTCTCACAGGTGTTGATGGGTACCTGGCTTTACTCTTGAAATGAAGAAAGGTCCTCAACAAAAAACATTCTCCAGAGCAAAGATGCTATTATCATCTCACTCTCCTAGTCCGTCATCTCTTACATCCAATATGAGATCTAGGTCACTTTCACCTTTAATTGGATCTGAGACTTTGCCTTTTCATTCTGGAGGACAGCATTGTGAGCAAGTTGAGATTACAGATGAAGACAATATGCCTTTGGACAACCAAGACCATAAAGGTACTACTTTTTAAATCTAATAATTTGACCACATACTTGTAAGATGAGATGGAAAATTTTGAGCTTTTACATTTTTGGCCCAAATGTAATATCTCTTCTGGTACTAACTTGATCTGTTGTTGTTGTAGTCAGAAATTGTGTGAGGACAGTGGGAGGACTGAGGCTTCTCAGGGAAAGTGAAGATGTCTGAAAGAAATTGGGAGTGGAATTTCCACAAAGAGGAAGCTATATTTCCTATGGTAGGAGAGCGCCTTAAAGCTCATACCCCAAATTTGCTATCATCCTTGGTTAGGGGAAGGATGGGTGGATCTGTTCACTTCGGAGCAGAATACCTTAATTTGATATGAAAATTTTATCCACATTTCACCTATGCCAGTCTACTTATTAGCACACCACTTATGTATGAATGGACTGATTTCCACTTATGGGTCATGCATATGTTCCACCAGCATTTTAATTTTTTTCTTAAAAGCATTCTATTGATCAAGAAATCTTTTCTCAAAAGTGAATTATTATTTACTAAGTAATTTACACAGCCATCAAACTCTATTGACCTAAACAGTTTACCAGTTTCTGTTAATAAACATTAACAGCATTGAGTTTTATATTTTATCTTTGCTATATAGTATCTTTTACACCGTGTCTTTGCTACAGTATCTTTGATTAATATTAATCAAATTAATATTAGAATATTAGTCATTTTACTTCCTAGAACAAAATTAAAGAAAAATACTATTTTGAACAGAAAATAAATTTAATATTAACTTGTAAATAATGAGCTGGGCTCACACCTGTAATCCTAGCACTTTGGGTGGCCAAGGCAGTAGGATTGTTTGAGGCCAAGAGTTCGAGACCAGTCTGGGCAACAGTGAGACCCTATCTTTGCAAAAAGTTCAAAAAACAATTAGCCAGGTGTGGTGGCACACACCTGTAGTCCCGGCTACTTGGGAAGCAAAGGTTACAGTTTGACCCAGCAGTTTGAGGTTACAATGAGCTATGATGATGACATTGCACTCTAACCCAGCAACAGAATGAGTCTCTGTTTCAATATAATAAAAAATATTAACTTGTAAATAATCATAGGGAATATTTGGCCTATAGTCCAGGTCTGAACCCAGGATTTTTTTCTGACCTCTTAAGCAAGAACCAAGAGGAAATTTTATTTTTATGGCTACTTTTATAAAACATAATATGAGGCCAGGTGCGGTGGGTCACACCTGTAATCCTAGTACTTTGGAAGGCTGAGGCAGGTGGATTGCTTAAGCTCACAGGTTCAAGACCAGCATGAGCCAGAGCGAGACCCTGTCTCTGAAAATAGCTATGATGCCAGGGCACTCTACTGAGGGCCAAAATGAAACTGTGTTTCAAAAAACAAACAAAAAAAAATGTGATATGGATTTAATAATTTTTTTTTGAGGTTCCCTGTGTCACCCTTGATAGAGTGTTATGACGTCACTGCTCATGGCAACCTCAAGCTCTTGGGCTTAAGCGATTCTCTTGCCTCAGCCTGCCACGTAGCCGAGACCACAGACACCTGCATAGCACCCCAACTATTTTTAGAAACAGGGTCTTGGTCTTGCTCAGGCTGGTCTCTTAACTCCGGAGCTCAGGCAATCCAACCACCTCCGCCTCCCAGAATACTAGGATTACAGGCATGATTGGCTTCAACAATCTTTGACAGCAACATCCAAGGAAGGTTATAAGAGAAGACTGGCTATGCATCAAGTTAGTACTTGATCTCTATCTATTCAGATCCTTTCTATTTAAAAGAGGAACAAAAAATTAAAAGATAGGAAAAGAAGAGTTTTAAGAATTTTAGTGTTGGGCAGTGCCTGTGGCTCATCCAGTAGGGCTCCGGCCCCAAATACCAAAGGTGGCGGGTTCAAACCCAGTCTCGGCCAAACTGTAAAAACAGAAAAATAGCTGGGCATTATGGCAGGTGCCTGTAATCCCAGCTACTTGGGAAGCTAAGGCAAGAGCCTCAGGAGGTTGCTGTGAGCTGTGTGATGCCATGGCACTCTACCAAGGGTGATAGAGTGAGACTCTGTCTCTACAAAAAAAAAAAAGAATTTTAGTATTTCTGAACTTTAGATTGGAATTTTTAAAAATTCCAATTTAGGCTTGGCACTGTGGCTCAACGGGCTAAGGCACCAGCCTTAGCTACACCTGAGCTGGCAGGTTCGCATCCAGCCCGGGCCTGCCAAACAACAATGACGGCTGCAACCAAAAAATGACCGGGCGTTGTGGTGGGTGCCTGTAGTCCCAGCTACTTGGGAGGTGGAGGCAGGAGACTCCCTTGAGCCCAGGAATTGGAGGTTGCTGTGAGCTGTGATGTCAGGGCACTCTACTCAGGGTGACAGATTGAGGCCCTGTCTCAAAAAAAAAAAAATTCCAATTTAAAAACTTCAGGGATGCATATGGTTAAAAGTACAAGATTTGTATTCATCTCCCTGGGTTCAAGTCTTCATTATACAGGATTTGTACCTCATTATACAGAGGGTGCCAAAAAATTGTATATACATGTTTAGAAAGGAAAACACTATTAAAATTGTAATACTCAACATATACTGATTACAAAAGATGAATACAAATCACGTTTGACTTTTGGAATTACAAGAGATGGTCAAAGTGGTTACCATTAGTGTCCAGTCACTTCTGATTAGAGTGAACTACTGCTTGAGCAATGTCGACCAAAATGTCCACTTATGTCACTACACATGCCATTTCAATTTCTTCCTGAAGTACCACCAGTGTAGCTGTTTTTTTACAGTACACCACATCCTTTACTGTCCCCATTGGTAGAATTCAAGGCATGTTAAGTCAGGAGAATGTGGGAAACTCAACTGTACCTCTTCATTCTATTCATTGTCCTGGCAAATTCTCATTGAGGTAAGTTCTTATGTCTTGGTGCATGTAATAATCTTGGGATGAAAACTTTCCATTTTGGGCTTGGCGTCTCTTGCTCAGTGGCTAGGGTGTCAGCCTCATACACCTGAGCTGGAGGGTTTGAGTCTAGCCCGGGCCTGCCAAACAACAATGACAACTACAACCAAAAAATAGCTGGGCATTGTGGCAGGCGTCTGTAGTCTCAGCTACTTGGGAGGCTAAGGCAGGAGAATCGCTTAAGCCCAAAGAGTTCGAGATTGCTGTGAACCGTGACACCATGGCACTGTACCGAGGGCAACATAATGAAACTTGGTCTCAAAAAAAATAAATAAAACAACAAAAACAACAAAACTTTCCATTTTGTTGTTCTAAGAATGTGGTATATGCTTGTCTACTAACTCCTATTTTGTGTGCACATTGTTTGGTAGGCTTCTATGGCAAGCATGTAACCTGTTCCACACCATACCAGAAGAAGCAGGACTTGTTGCTGTGCTAGGCTTCCTGTTCCCTTGTTTACATCACACACAAGTGCCATGCATCTCGAAGTTATTAAGAATGTGTACAATTGTTGGGCACATAATTGTTCTATTGCATACTCATGCCTACATTGTCCTTGTGCTTCCACGTTCTGGAATTTCAAATACCACTTCAAAATGGCCTCGTGTTCCTCTAAAGATAGCAGTGGTTCTGTTGTTTTCTTTGACTGTCCTGACTATCACATGGTGGTGCTAGCATTCATTTGATTAATGCCATCTTTTGAGCAAATGCCATACTACACATTGTTACCGTTCAATTCAACTTAATACATAGATAATTAAAATTAATACATAGATAATATCACTTTAAATGTGTATACTTTTTTGGCATCTCTGCTGTTAGTTGCAAGATCTTGAACAAATGACATTTTTTAATAAATGAGAATATTAATAATTTCTGTCTCAAAAGTATGTAAGGCAAATAAAATTTTTTAAATGTAAAACATTTAGCATAAAACTTGGCCTACAGCTAATATTTATAGAATGTAATTATTACCACTATTATTATTATGGAATTCTATAAAGTAAAATATTATTAAAACATTATGATTAAAAATAGCTAGTATTTTTTTACATTTTTATTGCTTAAAAAATGTTATATAACTTCAAAATGATTTTTTTGTCGTGATATTTAAGTCTTCCTTTACTGATAACGATTTGTTTCTGTAATTTTAGGAGCTGTTTCACGAGCAGGAGTTCGATATATTACAGAGGCCCTCATTAAAAAACTTAGTAAACAGGACAATTTGGCCTTGGTAAAATCTCTGAACCTTTCACTTTCTAAAGATGGTGGTAAGAAATTTAGGGTAGGTTACCAGCAGTTTTCGAGTTATGTTGTTTTTAATTTTGAGTTATATTGTTTTTAATTTTTCTGTGCTCTAAAACTACAAAGAAAATCCCCACCTTTTATTGTTTACAGTGAAAGTTCTAAATCAGAAATATGACATTTGCAAATTCAGTAATTGCATATTATAACTAATACATTCTTGACTCCCTAAGTAAAAGATTGGCAAACTATAGCTTGCAGGCCAAAATAGGCCTGCTACTGTTTTTATAAGCAAATTTTATTGGAACACAGACCCACTCATTTGTTTACATATTGTATGTGGCTATAGAAGAAGCAGAGCTTAGTTGTCACCACAGGGACTATCTGGCCCACAAAGTCAAAAGCATTTACTATCTGTCCTTTTGCAGGAAAAGTTGGCTAACCTCATTCTAGATTGCTTACTACTTTATTCATAAATTATACAATACAAACACACGTTGTAATAGACAATTTCTTTTTTTTTTTTTTTTTTTTGAGACAGAGCCTCAAGCTGTCACCCTGGATAGAGTACTGTGGCATCACAGCTCACAGCAACCTCCAATTCCTGGGCTCAAGCGAGTCTCCTGCCTCCACCTCCCAAGTAGCTGGGACTACAGTCACCCACCACAACGCCTGGCCATTTTTTGGTTGCAGCTGCC
>CAUYON010032174.1:0-41574 GCA_963573935.1 Arctocebus calabarensis
GCCACAGCACTCTACCCAGGGCGATAAAGTGAGACTCTGTCTCTACAAAAAATAAAAAAATAAAGTTTTCCTGATTATTGCTTCTGCTAGCTGCCTATAAGAAGCAAATACTCCCTGGAAAAAAATTATATAAAGCAAAGCCGATAGTTATTATTATAGTTTTGTGTATGTATAGCACCTGCCGGTCAATCCAGAATAGCTAGCCATATGATAAAAAGAAGACATGACCAAAAGCCAAGATAAACTACAGTCCTCAGTGATGCTAGAAGTGCTCCTAAGAAGAAAAGTAAACATATTACAAGAGCAAATAGAATTGTTTGATGTGTAAAGTAGATTGAGATCTGCAGCTGTGGTTGCCCACCATTTCAAGATAAATGAATCCAGTGTAAGGACTATTGTAAAAAATGGAAACTCATGAAGCTGTCACTGTAACTATACCAGCAGGCACAAACCTTTGCATGTTTTGCAATGTAAAAATTTGTGTTCATTGACTATCTATGTTTTTTGTAAGGGTTCCAGTCAAGAGTAGTCTATTAGTAGTTAAATTTTGAGGGAGTCAAGAGTTATATGTGATGTTTTACTAAACATGGAGTCAGCCGTCCAACATCCTGCTGTGTTCAGGGTCAACTGTATTTATATCAGATAAAATAGACTTCAAGTATAAAATTACAAAAACTGACAAGGAAGTTCATTATATAATGATGAAAGAATCATTTCAGCAAGAGGATATAACAATTTTAAATACATATATATGTACTCAACACTAGAGCACCAAAAATGTAATGCAAGTGACAGTAGATCTAAAGAGTGAGTAAAACTACAACACAATCATAGTAGGGGACTTAAACATCCTACTTTTAAGTAATGAGTCATATTATCCAGATAGTAAAATCAATAAAGAAACATCTAATTATAAATGAAATTTTTAAAACGTTTAAAATTTCTACTGCAGAAGCATACATACTCTTTTCATCAACTTATAGAACATTCTTCATAATAGATCTGAGTTAGGCCTCAAAACAAGTCTCAACAAACAAAAAAGCCAAAATCATTCAAACATCTATTCTCATCACAGTAAAATAAAGCTAGAAGTCAATAACAAGAGGAACTTTGGAAACGACACAAATTCATGAAAATTAAGCAACATGACCAACAGATTCATGAAGAAATTAAGAAATAAATTAAAAAATTTCTTGAAACAAATTAAAATGTAAACACGACATAACAGACCCTGTGGGCTGCAGAGTAAGAAGTACTGAAAGGAAAGGTCATAGCAGTGAAGACCTACATAAAAGAAAAAGACAAACTTGAAACAAATAACCTAACGATGTACCTGTAAGAACTAGGAAAGCAAGAACCAAACCCAAAATTAGCAGAAGGAAGGAAATAGAGCAGAGGAGAAAGAAATGAAATTGAAAATTTTAAGAATTATGCAAAAAAGGTCAATGAACCAAACAGTTGGTTTGTTGAGATAAAATTGACAGGTCTTTTGCTTGACTAAGAAAAAGAGAATAGCCAAATAAATCAGATATGGAAAAAGAGACCTAAAACTGATACTATGGAACTTAAGAGACTATTAAGAACAATTATATGCCAGCAAATTAGAAAATCTAGAAGAAATGGATAAATTTTTAGATACATACAAACTAACAAAATTGGAACATAAGAAAACAGAAAAACTAATAATGAGTAATGAGATTGAGGCAATAATGAAAAAGCTCCCATCAAAGAAAAGCCCGAGAACAAGTGACTTGACTGCTGAATTATAGCAAACATTAAAGAAAAACTAATACTAATTCCACTCAAACACTTTAAAAAAAATTGAAGAGGAGAGAATACGTCCAGATTTATTCTATGAGACCCATGTACCCTAATACCAAAACCAGACAAGGACACAAGAAAACTACAATATCCTTGATGAACATAGATAGATACATAAATTCTCCAAAAAAGACTAGCATATCAAATTCAGCAATTAATTCAAATGATCACATAATCAAGCTCGAGTAGGATTCATCCTAGGGAAGCAAAGATGGTTCAATACATATGTGCAAAAATCATGTGATCGTTTCAGTGGATCCTGTAAAAGCATTCAACAAAATTCAACATCTCTTCATGACAAAAACTCTCAACAAACTCAATACACAAAGAACATACCTGAAAACAAGGGAAGCTGTATATTACAAAACCATAGCTAGCATCATAATATGTAATGAGCAAGATATAATAAAAACCTTTTCTCTAAGATATGAAACAAGACAAGAAGTCTTACTTTATTCAAAATAGAACTGAAGTCCTAGCCAGTACAATTAAGAAAAGGAAAAAAATAACAGACATCCAGATTGGAAAGGGAGAAGTCAAATTATCCTTGTGTACAGGTGACATGATCTTCTATTTAGCAAAACCTAAAGACTATGCCAGAAAACTTTTAGAACTGCCAAATTTAGCGAAGTTGTATGATACAGAGTCAACATATAAAAATTGGTAACATTTATACAAGGCAATAGTGAGCAATCAGAAAATGAAATCAAGAACACACTTCCATTTACAATAGCTATAAAAAAAACTAACCTCGAAAATCATCATAATATATTAAGGATTTAAGTATAAGGCTTGAAGCTATGAAAATACTAGAAGAAAACCTTGGAGAAATACTTCAGGATATTGGTCTAGACAAGAACTTTTTGGGAAACACTTCTAAAGCATTGGTAACAGAGGCAAAAACTAGACAGATGGGATTACATCAAGAATGAGAGTGTCAACAGAATGAATAGACAAACTACAAAATGGGATAAATTATTTGCAAACTATCCAACAAAAGATTAATAAAATATAAGGTAAAAAAAAAAACATTTAAGAAATGGGCAAGTTATCCGATTAAGACATTTCTCAATAAATGACATACAAACACCCAACAGCCATATTAAAATATACTCAACATCAGTAATCATCAGGGAAATACAAATCAAAACCACAATGAAATATCATGTAACCCCAGTTAAAATAGCTATTATTAAAAAGAAAAAACATAAGTGTTGACAAGGAGAGAGTCTTACATGCTCTTGATGGGAATATAAATTTGTACAGCCACTAAGGAAAACAATATGGAGAGTTCTCAAAAACACTCCATAGGCTGGGTATGGTGGCTTGCACAATAATACCAGTACTTTGGGAGGCAGAGGCAGGTATATTGATTGAGGCTAGAAGTTTAAGACCAACCTGAGCTTCCAGGACCCCTATGGCCTGGTCTTGGTCGCCGTGGGAAGGAACCAGGTGTGACATGGGTTAGAAATACAAGCTTGCAGGAGGTGGGCTAACCTTAGTTGCAGGGTAGCCCCGAACCCCCTCCGCATGGCTATTTATTAAGGTTATACACGATAGGTGTGGAAAGTTAAGGTAATTGACATAAACAGGTGTGGAGAGTTCAGGTAATTACATATGAGTGCTGCCTGCGTAAGGATTGCCACGTGCTCACCTCACGTGTTCTTTCCCCACAACCCTCATGAAGAACTACTAAGCATCAATGTTTAAAAACATGCTTACCCGTAAGTGACCGACCTTATCTCATTCTGGAACACTGAGTTACTTGGGGGACTGCCCCCAAGCCAGGAAACGTCTCCAGGCTTGCCAGGAGACTGTCCTGTTCTCAGCGTTTCCTTTTAATCTGATAAGAATCAGTAACTATCCTTTGCAAGCATGGTGTCCAGTCCTCTACATATTCCCTGTTTTTGTTTAAGACATTTTGGGGTAGGATAAGGAAAAAAATATCTGTTGTTCCTTTCAGTAGTTTGTCTCGTTAAGCAGTTCCTCTTCTTGCTAGGCAAAAGAACAAGAGGGCACATATAGTAATTAACAGAACTATACTTAGTGGTGCCAGTGAGGGACTTCACAGAAGAAAAAAGAGACAAATCAGTAACTATTGGAAATGCTTTTTCAGTTCCTGTGACAGATTGCAATTATTTAATAAAGGTTTCAGGTATATGTTGTAAATCTATCCAAGAAATGTCCCTTCTGTACCAATTTTCTTAAGTGTTCTGATCATGAAGGGATGCTGGATATTGTCAAAAACTTTTTCTGCATCAATTGAGAGAATCAGATGGTCTTTATTTTTAATTTGTTTGTGTGCTGAATTACATTTATAGATTTGCGTATATTGAACCAGCCTTGAGACCCTGGGATAAAGCCCACTTGGTTATGGTGTATGATTTGTTTGATGTGTTGTTGGATTCTGTTTGTTAGGATCTTGTTGAGTATTTTTGCATCAATATTCATTAGGGATATTGGTCTATAAATTTCTTTTCTTGTTGGGTCTTTCCCTGGTTTAGGGACCAAGGTGATGTTTGCTTCATAGAATGTGTTGGGTAGTATTCCTTCTTTTTCTATATTTTGGAAAAGGTTTAGTAATATAGGTACTAGTTCTTCTTTAAAGGTTTGGTAGAATACTGATGTGAAGCCATCTGGTCCTAGGCTTTTCTTTTTAGGGAGATTTTGTACAGTTGATGCTATTTCAGAACTTGATATTGGCCTGTTCAACATTTCCACTTCATTCTGGCTAAGTCTTGGTAGGTGGTGTGCTTCCAAGTATTGAACAATTTCCTTCAGATTTTCATATTTCTGAGAGTAAAGTTACTTATAATATTCATTAAGGATTTTTTAAATTTCTGAGTGGTCTGTTGTTATTTCGTCTTTACCATTTCTGATTAATGAAATTAGAGATTTTACTCTTTTTTTCCTGGCTAGGTTAGCCAAAGGTTTATGTATTTTATTGACCTTTTCAAAAAACCAACTTTTTGATTTATTGATCTGTTGTATAATTATTTTGTTTTCAATTTCATTTAATTCTGCTCTAATTTTGGTTATTTCTTTTCTTCTGCTCAGTTTGGAGTTAGAATGTTCGTCCTTCTCCAGTTGCTTAAGATGTCCCATTCAGTTGTTAACTTCCTCTCTTTCTGTTTTCTTGAGGAAGGCTTGCAGTGCTATAAATTTCCCTCTTAAGACTGCATTTGCAGTATCCCAGAGGTTCTGATAATTTGTGTCTTCATTGTCATTTTGTTCCATAAATTTGGTAATTTCCTTCTTAATCTTGTCAACGATCCATCTGTCCTTCAGTATAATGTTATTTAGCTTCCATGTTTTTGTATGAGTATGCATATTCCTGTTGTTATTGAGTTCAACTTTTATTCCATGGTGGTCTGAGAAGATGCAAGGAATAATTTCTATCCTTTTAAATTTGCTGAGTTTGGACTTGTGACTTAGGATGTGATCAATTTTGGAGTATGTTCTGTGGGCTGATGAGAAGAATGTGTATTCAGTTTTGTTGGGATGAAATGTTCTGTAGATGTCTGTTAAATCCAGATGTTGAATGGTTAAGTGTAAATCTAAAATTTCTTTGCTTAGCTTCTTTTTGGAGGATCTATCCAGCACTGCTAAAGGGGTGTTAAAATCTCCGACTATTGTGGAGCTGAAGATAATCAAGTTGTTCATGTCTGTTAGCGTTTCTCTTATAAATTGAGGCACATTCTGGTTGGGTGCATAAATATTAATAATTGAAATCTCATCATATAGAGTAGTATCTTTAACAAATATGAAGTGTCCATACTTATCCTTCCTTATTTTGGTTGGTTTAAGGCCTATTGTATCTTTGAATAGGATTGCTACACCTGCTTTTTTCTGTTTTCCATTTGCCTGGAATATAGATGACCATCCCTTCACCTTGAGTCTATATTTATCTTTTAAGGTAAGATGAGTTTCTTGTATGCAGCAGATATCTGACCTGAGTTTTGTATCCAGTCAGCCAACCTATGCCTCTTTAGAGGGCAATTTAAACCATTCACATTTATAGAAAATAATTATAAATCTTTAGAAAGTCAGTCCAGTGGACATTTTTAATCCTTTCATCACTGTAGAAGTTGGAATTTGATAAAAAGTTTCTGGACGAGTTTACTTTTGTGAAGGATTACGCTGGTCATTATGGAGAATAGGTCTGAGAATATCTTGGAGAACTGGTTTAGTTACAGCAAATTTCTTCAACATGTGGATGTCATTAAAGTATTTAATTTCTCCATCATAAATGAAACTCAGTTTAGCTGGGTATAGGATCCTAGGTTGAAAGTTATTTTGTTTTAGGAAATTGAACGTCGATGACCATTCTCTTCTAGCTTGAAAGGTTTGATCAGAGAGATCTGTAGTTATTCTAATATTCCTCCCCTTCTGGCTGCTTTTAGAATTTTCTCCTTCATCTTAACTTTAGTGA
This sequence comes from Arctocebus calabarensis, assembly GCA_963573935.1. NCBI lineage: Eukaryota > Metazoa > Chordata > Mammalia > Primates > Lorisidae > Arctocebus > Arctocebus calabarensis. The sequence continues at coordinate 6,254 of CAUYON010032174.1, forward strand.
ATTTAATTATGAAGCGCCTCGGGGATGACTTATTCGGGTTGAGTTGTGCTGGGATTCTGAAACAGTCTGCTATCTGAATTTCAGAATCTCTTGGCATGTCTGGAAAGTTCTCTTTCATAATCTCATAAAGAAGAGACTCTGTGCCTTGTGACGCCACTTCATCAATTTCAGGTATCCCTATAAGGCGAATATTGATTTTCTTCGAGTTATCCGAGAGCTATCTGAGGGAATGATCCTTTTTTGCCTTCCATTTCTCTTCCTCTTTGTAGGTTTGGGAGCGTTTGAAAGCTTAGTCTTCAATGTCAGAAATCCTTTCTTCTGCTTGCTCTATTCTGTGGCTGAGGGATTGTACTGTGTTTCTCAGATCTTTGAGGGCTGCAACTTCTTGTCTCAATGTGTCAAAATCTTTGGTCATTTTGTCTTTGAATTCGCTGTATTCTTGAGACATCTTTTGGATTACTGCTTGAAGTTCTAGTTGCATCTTTTCTTCCATTTTGTTGATCTTATTTGCTATCACATTCTGAATTCGATTTCTGACATCTTAGCCATTTGTTTATGCATGGCATCTTTTGTGGTGTCTGCCTTATCATTCCTTCGGGGGGTTGATCTGCTCTGATTATTGATATTGCCAGAGTTTTCCTGTTGATTCCACCCCATGATTCTTTTTTGCCATTTCCTCTGGCCATCCTCAGAGTTGGGGAGGCATCTTTCCAAGATTGGACCCTGGCAAGATCACTCTATTGTTGAAGATATTTGTAGGAAGTGACCTAGTGTAGGTTCTCTGGGGCTGTGGGAGCAGCTCAGGAGTGGAGCATGTCACACACGGGTCCATCAGCAGAGTTGGGTATGGTGCCCACAGTTCTGGCAATGCCTGGCTCCTGGTGGCTTTGGCAACAAGAGTGGGTGGCTCCAGCAGTCTCCTGTCAGGCAGAGGGCTCTTCAGAGAGGTAAGGAGGGCCTTGGATGGAGGGCACTGGTTTGCATGACTTCCCAATCCCCTAGGCAGGTGGATGGGGCCTGTGAGTAAGCTGGGAGGCTGCTGGAGGGAGGGCATGTGTTGTGCAGCTACTAGAGACCCTGGCTGGTGCAGCTCTGGCCAAGGCAGGCTTAGGGTCTTGGCAGTGCGGCCTGTGGTGAAGTTCCGTGTGTTTGTAGGAGTCCTTGGAGTGGGGTAGGCCTAGGTATCGAGGCGGTGCGACTCCCAGCAGTGTCTCTCACGTCTGCCAGTGTCGTGGGCAGGAGGTGGCCCTGAGTCCCGAGGTGGCACGGCCTGCAACGGGGTAGCTCTCGCCCACCGGAACCCCTAGAGTAGGGAGGGCCTGGGTCCTGAGGCTGTGCGGCCCTCCGTGTGGTTGTTCCCACCCTCCGCAGCCCCTGGAGTGTGCTTGGCCTGGGTCCCAAGGCTGGGCAGCCTGCAGTGGGATGGCTCCCGCCCGTTGAAGCTCCTGAATTGGGGCGGGCCTGGGTCTTCAGTCTGTGTGGCCTGCAGAGGTGTCGCTCCTGCCCACTAAAGCCCCTGGAGTGGGGTGGGCATGGGTGCCGAGAAAGCATGGCCTGCAGTGGGTCCACTCACGTCTGCTGGAGTCTCTGGGGTGGGGCGGGACTGAGTGTCAGGGCGGTGCGACTCCCAGTGGGGTCTCTCACATCAGCCTTGGTTGCAGGCAGGATGCAGGCCTGGGTCCTGAGGTAGCTGGGCCAGTGGCGGGGTCGCTTCCACCCACCACAGCCCCTGGAGTGCAGCCGGGCCTGCGTCCTGAGGCTGCATGGCCTGCGGGGCAGTTGCTCCCACCCCACCCGCCACAGCACCTGGAGTGGGGCAGGCCTGGGTCCCGAGGCTGCGTGGCCTGCGTTGGGGTCGCTCCCACCTACCGCAGCCCCTGGAGTGGAGCAGTCCACAGCAGGGTTATACACTATGTTTCCTGGCTGCGACTGGCCGATGGGGATGGGGTGGCTCGGTGCTGCCCTCAGAATCCTTTGCCAGTGAGGCACTTGGTCTAGCAGACAGAGAGTGCAGGAGCTGCTTGAGAACCTCCTCCCACAGTCTCAGCAGGGTTTAGGCCTCTGGTTCGTCAGGTAAGGGGGGAAGGGCATACTGGATGTTCAGAATGGTTGGGAAAACTTTAGTTCAAATTTTCTGCCTAGCGAGAGAGTGTTCAGAGTCACAGCGGGGGAGTAATCCCCACTTCCCACAGCACTCTCCCATGGGGTGGGACAAGAGGTTCACAGTTCACTGTTCGTCTGTAGAAAGGAGGAGTGGACAAAGAGAAAAAAAGAAAGGAAACAGAAAGCAAAAAAGACCACAGCTTTCTTGGGGGAGGGGATGGATACTTTTCCTTTCAGATGAATTTTGTACCTGAAGCTTGCTTTCTTGGAGTTGCAGCTTGCCTCAGCAGAAGTGATCTGCAGCTATCACTTCTCTCTCAGCTGGGCTCCCAGTCTTCAGCTCAATTGGGCATTTTCTGGACGTTATCCTTTTCCTTGGTCAGGAGCCTCTCTCAGGAGCTGCTTCAAATTGGCCATCTTACCCCTCCTCGAATGCTTTTTCAATTCCTTGAACTCTGCTATATCTTTCCTCATTATGTCCATATCCTTGGTGACTTTGTCTTTGAATTCATTGATGTCTTGAGAGAACCTCTGTACTTTCTTTTTTATATATATTTCCATTTTTTCCTCCATTCCAATCATCTTATTTGCCATTTATATTCTGATTTCCATTTCTGACATTTCAGCAATTTCTCTGTGAGTAGTATTTTCTGTTATATCTCCTTTGAAATCCTCTGGAGTAATTGATCTGCTATGATTTTTCATGTTGTCAGAGTTCTGCTAATTCCTCCCCCTGAGCATTTTCATCTTCTTTTTAAGAATACGTTAAATATGCTTTTTTAGTTGAATTGATAGGTTGTCCCTGAATAGTTGTTGAGAGATAATCTAATAGGGGATCATTAGGAAGCAGTATACTAACATGTCTCCAGGGGTGAGACTGGCTTGAGAGGCCCCAGGAACTGGAGCTAACCACCTCTTCTCCACTGAGCTGGAGCTTGTGGTTGTCACTTATTACCTACAGCCTCACAGAGGTCCCTGTCAGGCCTATAGCCTGAGATTCTGAGGGCCTGCTTAGTGAGATAGCACAGCCTGTCTCTGACTTGATGTCAGCATACCGTCTACCCAATCATGAGGAGTCACACTGTTATGCTAGAATCTGTGCTGATCAATGGTACAGGCACCAGTAGCTCTACCCCCTCCAGGGATAGCTGAAGGAGGGTAATCCACATATAAACCTGCTGAATCTGTCGTTTACTGTGGCAATGCCACCACTGCTCTTACGAAGTCAGACAAGTGGTGAATCACCAGTCCCAGATAGTGGTTCCAGGGGTACAAAAATCTGCGGACAGCCCTGACCCAGAGTTCTGGTCAAAATTAGTCAGGCAGTGGACACTGCTCACCCAATCATGCTCAGAAGGCAACCTGGTGGGTAGCACTGGCCCAGATTTACAGTCAAAGTCGCTAAGGCAGTGGACCCTCCCAGTTAAGCTCGGAGGTTGTTCTGGCATGCCAAAACCAGAAATTTGTGGGCAGATGTGCTTGAGAATTCCTGAGGAGCTGGAGAAGGGTTGTTGTGAGCAAGAGGAGGAAGTTTTTGTTTGTGTCTTTTCTAGTCAGAAAGAGACAAGAAATTTAGCTCTTCTCCCCTTCAAATTTAGGACTGAGGTCCACAAAATGCTTAGGCTTCTCCAGATGCTCTCGCCTCTGCAGGGGGCAGTCCTTCAGGCAACTAGAATAGTGGGGAGGGTGAGCCACGTGCACAGTATTACAGGAAAATATTCGCTCACTTTTGTGCCAGGTGGGACAGGGCATAGGCTCAGCCATGGGATCTCACTGATGAAGGAGGACTGGGACTTTTTGGCACTCTCACATGGGGAAGGGTGAGAAATCTTTTGTTCCCTGCTAGATTGTAGACTGCTTATGGCAAAGCTCCCACTTGGGGGAGAGGTCTCTTGTCCTCTTGGTGCTGGGCTCCATACCTGATCTTTGTTGTCTTTCTTTTTCTTTCTTGTTCCTACTGCTTGACTTAGCCTGGATGATGTGAACTTTACTTTGTTCTCTCTGTTCTCAGCTTCCCACTTTCAGCTTCTCCGAATCCTCTTCAGGCCAGTATCTCTCCCTCTGGTGAACGCTGCTTCTAGCTAGCCATCTTGACTCCTCCCCCAACACAGGTGCATCTTAAAACAATATGTTTAGTGAAATAAACCAATCACAAAAGAACAATATCTTATGATTCTTATTACTTGAGGTTGCTAGAGTAGTGACATTCATAGAGATGTAAAATAGAATGGTATTTGCCAGGGGCTGTGGGAGGGCGAAGATGGTATGCGAAATAACAGATGATTCCACAAGGCTTCCCAGAGTGCCTCATGGTATGTTGGAATTTTGTCTGCCTATTCTATTTTTGAGTATGTATCACTGTTAATTATCCCTTTTTGCATCTCTTTTTAGCACTAAGCTAGTTATGTATTTAGTAGTAGGTCCACAGTAAATATTTTTTGAACTAGCAAGGAAATGAATTACCCATATCTGGATCTTCACTAATTTTGTTTATGGGTTTTTCTTATGTGCCCCTTACATTTCAGTGCTAGGTATACATTAGCACTTTTTATATTTCTTATCTTCTTCTTTCATTATTTCTAGTATCCCTTATTGGCATATCTTTAATATATATCTGTCTAGTATATTTGTGTAATTCCTTAATTTGACTATAGTTAAGTATAGTCTTAGCTTCAATCTATTTTTGTATTATCACCATGCATTAATTTTGTTACTCAAGAGTCTTTGTTCTGTTCTCATTAGTATAGTGGTTAGCAAAAACAAAAAAGAGTCTTTGTTCTGGCAGTGTTTCATTGTTCCTGCCACCATCAATAAATGAAAAAAATGTCTATTTTAATATGGATACCTATAGTATTGTAATTACATATTTCTCCATCTTTAATGAATAAAAACAATTCTCATTGTTCTAATTTATATTTTAGACCACTAATAAGGTTGTATTATCTTTCAATGCCTGCTAGTTTATTTCTAATTGTATAAATTGTCTTTAGCAAATGTTTGTTTTAACTATCAACCAGGTTGATCTATCTTCTAAGTTAGTACTTTTACTACTATCACTACCATTATGTGTTGAGCACGGAGCTAGGTTTAAGGGATACTGCAGGAAATCATTACGTAGTAGTAAGGGAAATCAAATACATACAATATCAACCATAATAGAGATGACTATAATTTGCTATAGGATCAAATGAAGCATTCAACAAGTTTTTGTTATTGTTTGGGGGTTTTATTTTTTTTTTTTTGTTTGTAGACAAGATCTCTCTCTATTGGTAGTCTAGCTTATTACATTGGTGTCTTTATAGCTTAGTGTAACCTCAAACTCCTGGGCTCAAGTGATCCTCCTACTCTGGCTTCCCAAGGAGCTGGGACCATAGGCATACGCCACCATGCCTGGCTAATTTTTTAAACTTTTTGTAGAAATGGAATCTCAATCTTGCTCAGTCTGGTCTCAAACTCCTGGCCTCAAGTAATCCTTGGCCTCCCAAAGTACTAGGATTACAGGAGTGAGCCACCGGGCCCAGCTTCAATAAGCTTTTAATTACTTTGTGGTAGGGACTATTCTGGGTGAGTTTTTAGAAAATATTAACTCATTTAACCCTCATACCAACCCTATGCAATCAAAAGGTATCCTGCTCATCCCTATTTATATTGATAAAGAAACAGAGGCCTAGGAGTTTAATTACTTATCATAGTGAAAATGTTAGTAAATGGTGAAACTCATATTAAACTCCAGAGTTTGTATTCTTAACCAGTAACCTATACTGACTATCAGGTTGTAAGTGTTGCATTCATAGAGGTGGTAGTAGAGATTTTTCGTTTACGTTATCACAAAGGGTATATTGAAATGTTTTTTAAAAATAATCATATAATTTTTGATTCATTTATGATTAAAATATTTGTCTTAATAATTATTGTATTGAAGTTAACAGTCAATGCAAATTTAACATTTTATCTTTTTATCCAAGCATCTGTCTCTATTTTTTTCCTTAGCTGTGTATGTCCTTTTCTAATTGAAAGAAATAAAAATCATAGATGAATAAAATTACTGTCATAGGCATTACTGAATTTTAAGAAGGAAATTCTAGGTTTTACATATCTGTAAAGATATGGGTAAGTGATGAATGTGTGGGAAAGCATCTTTTTAACTAATGTGCCAAATTTAAATAATTTGCTAAAAAGACGTAAATCTTAGTTTTGTTAACCTGTCTTTATGTTAAGGCTCTAAGGCAGTGTTTTTGACTTTTTTTTTTTTTTTTTGGTAGAGAAAGAGTTTCACTTTATCGCCCTCAAAAGAGTGCTGTGGTGTCACATAGCTCACAGCAACCTCCAACTCCTGGACTTAGGCGATTCTCTTGCCTCAGCCTCCCAAGCAGCTGGGACTACAGGCGCCTGCCTTTTTTTTTTTTTTTTTAATCTCATGACATACTTGAACCTATAGTTGAACTTGAATTTAAGTAGCACACTTAAATTATGTTGATCAAAGAACAGAATAAAAAAAAGAATATACTTATTGTGCTTTGAACTTCTTTCAAAAATAATTTAATTAATGATCTTCAAAAATTTTCAGGGCAGGCTGGGCAAAGTGACTTATGCCTGTAATCGTAGCACTGTGGGAGGCTGAAGCAGGTGAATTGTTTGAGTGCAGGAGTTCAAGGCCATCCTGAGCAAGAGCAAGACCCTGTCTCTAAAAATAGCCAGGTGTTTTGGCGTGCACCTATAGTCTCAGCTACTTGAGCAACTGAGGCAAGAGAATCTCTTGAGTCCAAGAATTTGAGGTTGCTGTGAGCTATGACACCATGACACTCTACCAAGGGCATCAAAGTGAGACTCTGTCTCAAAAAACAAAAACAGAATTTTTTTTTTTTTTTTTTTTTTTGCAACACACCTAAAATCCTCTCACAGCATGTGTGCCTTGGCACCCTAGTTAAAAATCACTGCTCTGAGTCATGGTAATACAAATTTAGCTTAGATGGGAAATAGTAATATATTTTTTAAAATTAAAGAATTAGAATAGAAATTATGTATGGTAAAACACACTTATGGTGCATCTTAGAAGGGACAGGTGAAACCTACTAAATGCAGAACGCAAATGTTTTCACACAATAAATGAGAAAATCCAATGAAGGTTATGTCAAACAGTTGGATGGAAATATTTCAGATTGTATATGAAACCTGCATACTGTACCCCATGATTTCACTAATGTACACATCTATGATTTAATAAAAAATAAAAATTAAAAAAAAATAAAATATAAACATATCACAAACTCTTAATCATTTGGTGTTTTAGTATTAATACAAGTCTTGGGTAAAATTTCACTATGTAAAATCTACATATTAGATCACTAATTTATGAAGTTGCCATCTTTTACGCACATACAAACAATACTCGTGAGATGGTAACGTATATTGACATTTGTGGCTAGCCTATAGAATAGTTTGGGGCACATAGTAGGCATTCAGTAAAGATTTATTCCAGTGAATAAATAAAGGCATTCTTTGTCTCCGTTTTTTGTCTGAGCATTATCATATTGTTAATAAGAGGAGTATAACCTGGCCATATATAGATTTATTTAAAAGCAAGCCTCATGAGCAAAATGTAATTTAATCTTATTCTTAGGACAATTTTGAAGGATTATAATCAAGGAAACCCTTTTAAGCAATTCTCATGTAGATGAAATAGGTTTTAAAAATACTTGCATGTATCAATATCTATTTGAATGAAATCTATGTTGAATTTATTTGTAATATTACTTCTTGATTAAGAAAAGTATATACTGAATTTTTCTGTAAAAATAGAATATATATATATATATCCCACTTTTAAGTTGTGAACGAGTAGGAAAATGTAATATTAGCAGAGCAATTTATCAATCCTTTTTGTGTTTTTTGTTGCATCTTCAGGTGAAGGAAAGTGGCTTCGAAACATTGACTATTACCGATTAGATGGTTCTACTACTGCACAGTCAAGGAAGAAGTGGGCTGAAGAATTTAATGATGAAACTAATGTGAGGTAGGAAAACTTTTCTGTGTGTGTGTTTATGTGTGTGTGTGTGTATACATATTTATATTTGATCCATTCTTGCTGTATTGCCCAGGTAGAATACAGTGGCATTATTATATAGCTCACTGCACCCTAAAACTTCTGGGCTCAAGTCATCTGCCTGCCTCAGACTCCCAAGTAGTTGGGATTATGGGCACAAACCACCACACCCACTATTTTTTTCTATTTTTAGTATAGACAGCATCTTGCTCTTGCTCAGGCTGGTCTCAAACTCCTGGCCTTAAATGATCCTCTTTCCTTGGCTTCCATAAGTACTAAGATTACAAGTCTGAGACACTGACTCTGGTATGTGTATATATATTATACATATATATAAAACTGCATTGTAGGTTACATATGTGTGTATATATATATGTAATATATATACATATACTAGAGTATATGTGTATACATATACATAATTGCTTAAAAGGGTTTCCTTGATTATATACATATATAATATATATTGTATATATTATATAATTATTATGTCATATAATATATGATATATTATTGTATATTATATATTGTATATATAATGTATACATTATATATAATGTATATATATACACACACATACACACATGTTGGTATATATAAATATATATTTTAAATGTTGATTGAAAATTTTACTCACAGTAAAAATCACTTATTTTAGTGTATGCTTGTATGATTTTTGACAAATGCAAAATACAGACAACATACAAAACAGTTTAATCACCCTTCTCCTACACCACCAGATTCACTCAGGGAATCATATAATTTATAGCCTTTTTAAAATTAAATCGTAGCTGTGTACATTAATGCAATTATGGGGTACAATGTGCTGGTTTTATATACAATTTGAAATAGTTTCATAAAACTGGTTAATATAGCCTTCACTGCAGAGTCTCACTTCTTTCAGTTAAGGAAATGCATTTATAATTCATCCACGTTGTATATGTCAATAGTTTGTTGCCATTCATTGTTGCATAGTGTTCCGTGGTTAGGAATGTATCACAGTGTAGCTGTTTCTATTTGGCAGACTTTTGAGTTGTTTCCACAGAATTATACCCTAAGCTGTTCTAACCATTCATATACAAGTTTTTGTGTGTAAATAGGTATTTACTTAAATGAAATGAAAACTCAGGGTTGCAATTGCCAGGTTATATGGCAAGTTTACATTTATCTTCATAAGTAACTGTAAAACAGTTTTCTAAAGTAACTATTCAAATTTTCATTTCCACCGGCAACATATGAGAGCTCTAGTTGTTTTTTATCCTTGTGTGCACTTTCTATTATCATGTTTTTTAAAAAGCTGTGACTCAGTGAGTAGAGCACCGGCCCCATATACTGAGGGTAGCAGTTTTGAGCCTGGCCCTAGCCAAACTGCAACCAAAAAATAGCTGGGTGTTGTGACGGGCGCATGTAGTCCCAGCTACTCGGGAGGCTGAGGCAAGAGAATCGCCTAAGCCCAGGAGTTGGAGGTTTCTGTGAGCTGTGTGACGCCACTGCACTCTATCGAGGGTGAAAAAGTGAGACTCTGTCTCTACCAAAAAAAAAAAAAGTTATTTTACTCACTCTAATATATGTGTGTAATGGTATCTCTTGTGATTTTAATTTGCTGTTCCTAATGATAAATGATTTTGAGCATCTTTTCATGTACTCTTAGGAACATTTTTATATCATCAAATATATAGGGCGTCCCAAAAGTCACCATACATAGGGAAAATGGTATATTGTAGCTAAATGTATCTTTATTTACAAAATATATGTTTTGGCTTCTTCTTTGTACAATACGCTATATGATATAGTGACAAGCCTGCTGTCCACTAGCGAAGTTCTGGGGAGGGGGCACTGGGATGAAAACACACATACACACAAACACACACACACACACAGGATAATGGACTGAGTCAGGCTGAGACTTCACTTTATTTTGACAACACTTTATTTTTCTTTCAGACTTTTATACTCTAACAAGGAAGAAGGTCATTTAAGGTTCTCTTTGGCATTCTCTTACTCCTTGGGAACTGCTGTGCTGTTTACCTTAAAACTGCTATGCTGTTTATCTCTAGTTCTGACCATCTGGACTTTTTATTCCCTGTTTTGGCTTCTGCCAGTTTCTTCTCAGCGAAGGTGAAACCTCAGCCATACCAGGGGCAAAAGCCTGCGGAGTCCTCCACGGCTTCCCACATATCCCCCTCCCTTATTTATTTTAATAGCGGCTTAAGTGCGCCTGTCTTAGGTTGTCATCCTGCCAACAGATCTAGCTTACCCGTCATTGGATACTTCAAGTTTATCAAGAGGGTCCTGTCTTAGGTTGCTTAGACTGTTGAGAGGATCTTACCCGTCATTGTCCGCCACTTAGCATTAGACAGTGTGAGAGGGAGGTTCCACTCTATCTCGCAACTTCAATCTCAATATCTCTTGAGCATTTAATCTTAGCAAGAAGTACAGGGAGCGCATTGTGCAGGGCAGCATGGCCAGTACTATAATCAAAACAGTGACAGCTACAGCTAGTCCCGTTAGTACATGCCAAAAGATTTTAAAGGAATAGTCAACTGGATCATATGTAAATTCTTTCACAAATTCCCTTTATGACCTGCACAGACAATCTACAAACATTCTAAACTTTCTTTAAATTTTGCCCTGCCTTTTACTTTATTATACTATTATTCTGTTTCAGGACAAAATTTATTATACATGATTCTTTCTTTACACAATGCCATTTTTCTTTCTGTCTAATTTCTCTTACTCTTAAAAATTCACTACCTTCGGACCAGCCATGTGTAATTAGGTATGCATGGTGGAGAATTGAGCACAAAATTGCTGAAACATTTTACTAGTGTAACCAGAACCATTATCAGTTTTCAATTGCTGGGGGTGTCTCATGGCAGCAAAACAGTGAAGACAATGATTGATAACTTGAGAGGAAGATTCTCCTGTCAAAGCAGATGCAAAAAGAAAGCCAGAAAAAGTATTAATGGTAACATGGACGTATTTTGTGCAGAAGGCATTTTTACTGAAGCAACAGTCACCGAACTAACAGGGGGGTCAGAGGAGTCTAAAAGATTAGGTGGAGTTGGATCCAATCCAGCAACAACCGAGAGAGTGCCTGAAGGAGCACACTGAACAGGTTTAAGGTTTAAGTGGCTCTGCATGAGAGAGTCGTCCAAGATTCTGACAGAGAAGTCGGACCTCCTCGGAAAGAGTATGTACTACCACTAAAACAGAATCAGAATCAGGCTTAACAGCTGTTAAACATGGGACAGAAGGTTCTGTTGCAGCCAGAAAAGCCTCAGGATCTTCCTCAGGCTCAGTTGTGCCCCCTGGGTCCACCAAGTCCTCTATAGCAGCTGGAGGATCCCTCTGCTCTATTGGGGAAGAGAGCACCTGCGAAGCAGTTTCAGTTTGCATTCGTATTCGCTCGCTTTCATGATGTGGATCAAGACAATCTCGTACTAGTGCCCACAAACTAAAAACATCTACTGGAACTTTATCTGGGCTGTGGGCAGTGTAATACTCTTTAAGGTTTGTGCCCACTTTCATCTAAGTATCTAAATTCACAGTCCCTTCTTCTGGGAACCATGGACTAACGTGCTCTACAAAATGTAAAAACTTAGCTATCTGATCTTGGTTAACTTTAGTGCCTCTTTGAGGAAGCATTTGCTTTAACATATGAATGAAGAGGTTACAGCTAGATCCCACCCCCATCTTTAAATTTAAAATCCCACCGCACTCACTGAACTCAGGATGCTTCTCCTACTTGCCGGCCGGACTTCACGGTGGTCCCTCGCATGTTCCCCCGTGTCTCAGGTCCCTTCGTGGTCGCCAGTTTGTCGGCCCCGCCGTCCACTAGTGAGGTTCTGAGGAGGGAGCGCTGGGGTGAAATAACACACACACACACACACACACACACACACACACACACACACACACAGTAATGGACTCAGTCAGGCTGAGTCTGAAACTTTATTTTAACCTTATTTTGACAACATCGTATCTTTCTTCCAGAGTTTTATACTGTCACAGGAAAGAAGGCCATTTAAGGTTCTCTTTAGCACTCTCTTACTCCTAGGGAACTGCTGTGCTGTTTACCTTAAAACTGCCATGCTGTTGTTTATCTCTAGTTCTGAGCATCTGGACTTTTTACTCCCTGTTTTGGCTTCTGCCAGTTTCTTCTCAGTGAAGATCAAACCTCAGCCATAGCAGGAGCAAAAGTGGGGGGAGTCCCCCACGGCTTCCCACATCCAAGGACCACTAGACAAATGTTGTTGAACAAAACTCAAAGAAACATAAGGGGAGTTTAGAGGAAACAGAGGCCAGATAAGAAGTAGTAGAGCCCTTTAAGCCATTACAATTAATATATTTTGGGAAATAAGAAAAGATTCTCCCATCTTGATAGAGAATCAGATGTTGTTACAGAAAGGATTGATGAGGGGTAAAAAATATTGACAATTGTAAATTCAGTGGATGATAATTTCAATAAAATATATAGTTAAGAAACCATGCCACAGAATAGGGCAAAAGGCAAAGAGATAATGGTTAGGTAAAAAAATTCAACTAAAATGAATTTCAGAGAAAACAGAAGGAAAAAATTCTCAGTGAAACACTGTACATTTCCCAGAATGTAAGAATGGCTCTTCATATGGAAAGGGCCCAGTGACTATTCACACACCCAGATTTCACATTTGAGGGTCCAGTGCAGGGATACAGACTGCTGATGTGTGGGCACAGAGACTCTTTCTAAATATTCACACATTAGACCCTAGGTTCAGGTCACCTGTCCTCTCAAGTCTTGTAGCCTGTCCAGTGAAGATTGCCCTTTGATGTAGATTGGAGCCTACAGTAGCATCTGCTTCCCTGTACCAACCCTCACTCTGCAAGCTGGAAGGCAAGGTGGGGGCAGTGCTGGCTGCTGGAATAGAGGGGTGGTAGCTTAGCTGGGACCCAGGGCTGACCTGGCTAAGTTTCTGTAGGAGCCTCCTAGGCAAATTTTCCTTCCTATGCCTCAGTTCTGAGATGAAATTTCCAAGAAGTTCTAAGCACCTCACCAAACTACTCCACTGAGCATAGTAGTAGTAGGGATTGAATTATGGTGGAGGGTGACTGACTCTACCTAGATATTCAATTTCATTCTATTTGCAGTGGCAACGTTTGAGCAAAAGCATTCATTTCCCCCCCCCCCCCCGCCCGGTGTTCCAGAGTAGAAACTATTAATTTATTCTCCTTGTATAGTCTCAATCCTATATCTGCAAGCCTAGAAGCCCACCTTTCAGCCTATGCCCCTCTCCCACCATTACTGTTTTCTATTTGCTTTTTCAAAATATATTTTAACAAGAGTAAAAAGAGTAAACTCATGGCTTTGGTTTGGTGTTTGTGTGGAGTATCTTCTCAGGTACAGGACCCAATATTGGGGCCCCTGTTGGAATACCAACTCTTTAGCTCAAAAAATGAGGAAAAAAAAGATGCACATCAACTTACGAATGTTGGATTTTAGTGATAGCTGACATTTTAGTGATAAAAAGAAGATCATGAATTAACTAGTGAGAAAAAAACTTATATGTAAGGATTGGAAATTTGATGGTGGAACATTGAAAGTCAGGACAGTGGAATAGTGTCCTATAGATTCTGAGTGAAATAACAGCCATCCTAGAATCTGGTCTTTGGTTAGGTTATGAATTGAGTATGAGGCTAGACAAAATACATTCTCAGGCGTGAATGACCTGGAAATATTTTGCCTCTAGTGGCCTCATTTGCAAGACGCTATGGGAGGATGTGTTTTATCAAAGATGAACACTTAGAATAAAGAAGGCATGAAGTCAGGATGTGTACCGGTCTATTTAACAGCAGAGAAGAGAATTTCCAGTAGGATGGTGAATTATCTTACCTGTGTGAGAGTGAGGAAAATTGTACTCAGAGGGATTTTACAGGCCTACTGGAGGTTTTGTGAAGGACTAGACGTTTAAAGAAGACCAAAAAAGTGAGGATAAAGAAGTAATTATTAACTCATGGATAACAAAGATATTTTCAAGGGAAGAAATGTGAGTGGAATTATCAGGCAAATTTAGGCGCAGAGGAAGTGTTAACGTTGACTTGTAGGATAGATGCAACTTTAATCAAAGGGCAGAAAACAATATCTTTTTGCAATTAAAGAATCACTACTTAAGTGTCTTCAGTAGTTGGAGGTGGACACCTCACTTCCTAGCTGGGTTTACTACAAGGGAGCAGATCCATGCCTGTCATTCACCACACCCATGTCCGTGTTAGTAACAATTTCGAGAGAGTGAGGTTGTTAAGGAGGTCAGGTAAAGAGTAAACTATTGAAGACTTTTCTTTCTCTTCACCTCTGGGTGTTTTTCCTCTATAACAACAAATGAGAGAGAACTTTGGAAAACTGCTTGGAAAGTATATCCTCTCCACAGAGTAACTTGATGTGGCAGTTGGCTTTTCCCAGAGAGAGAGAGAAAAAAAATGAAGCCACAGTTTCTTTTATAACTTAATCTCAGAGATGACGTACTGATCCATTCTGATGTAATGTGGTGGAGACTCCGCCAGAGTGTGACTACCAGGAGGTAGAAATCTTGGGTGCTGGCTAACTCACAATGACAACTATTGTCATACAAAAATAAAGCAAGTTAAGGAAATTGAGGGGTTTGTGTATTTAAGGAAAGTTTAGAGGCAGTGACATTTGAGCAGAATTGAATAAATTGGCAAAGCATGCTTGATAAAGGTTGGAACAATCTTGGCACACTGCAGGGGTATGAAGAAGGCCAGCATGGCTAGAGCAGTGTCAGTCAGATACAGAGAAATCAGTAAGTTCAGAGGCAGGCATGGCTCAATCATGTTGAGCTTTGGCCATAGTACCAAATTTGAACTTCGTTCTTATGGAATCAAAGTGGTGAAAGGATGATCAAAGTGGTGAAAGGATGAGTACTAAAGCCTGTACAGAGTTTGTGGAAGAGGAAATGGGGTGAGAAGGCGGGAGCTATAACTATAGATATTCTTTTCAAGAAGGTGGCAGATGTCATAGTGGATGGAGCGGCATTAAGGGTGTAAGGGAGCGTCATAAAAATGGGAACTATTTCAGCAGGTTTGTGCTGACTGGTTCAATCTTAGAAGCAGCACAAATTGAAGATGTAGGGGAGAAAATGGATGTAGTTATAGACACAAAATCCTTGATCAGGCAATGTTGTGTGGGATCCAGTGTGCAGGTGAAAGACAAGAAGAGCAAGGAAGTGTCACCTATGATTGCAGAATAAAAGCCAGAGAGAATAGGCTTGAAGTGTACGTGGGTCGGTCAATTTCATGACAGTTATAGTGAGATTGCTCTTTTCTTATTTCTTTGAATTTCTCAGTGAAATTTCTGAGGCCATTGGTGTGGGGGGCACAATTTGCTAATATTCAACCTCCAAACCCTTCTTTTTCATCATGGTGTATTTATCCTAATCGAATATATTGGCAGGTGCATATATTTTGTTTCATGAACCTCACAAAATTCAGAAACTTGTTTAACCTTTTCTATATTTTGAAAATATTTAACTGGTATAAGAATCATGTTTTCTTTAATCATATTAAAATTAGTTTAAAATTTGCTGTGTCCACTGATGATGGAGGTGATAATGAGATGTGGTTGAAGACAGTTTCCTACCAACTTCTATTTCTTTCAAGGTAGTTTTATATTTGACTTTTCTTAACCTTCCTGAGTGAAATTTGGTAATTTAGATTATCTTACAATAATGTCAATTTCACTGGATATTTTACATCAGTATAGAATTACACATAATATTACAGTACTCTTTTAAAAATCCATGTTGTCTACAGTGAATTTCCTCTCTCATTTCCGAAGTTTGCTGTCTTTTTTTCTTTTTCTTTCTGGTTTTTTTTTTCTCCCTGAGACAGGGTGTTGCTCTGTTGTCTAGGCTGGAGTGCAAGTAGATGAAACTGCAGATATGCACCACTCTGCCCAACTAATTTGTCTCATTTTTTTGAGAGATAGGATCTCACTCTGTTTGTTGCTCAGAATGGTCTCAAACTCCTGCCCTCAAGCAATTCTCCTTACTTGGCCTTTCCAAGTACTAGAATTACAGGTGTGAGCCAAGGTCTGGCCTTGATTCCAATGTTAAGAACCTTGACACTTTTGTGATAGTCTAAGCATCAGCTATTGAATCTGTTATAAATTTGATTGTTTTTTCTGTTTCCTCATCCTAGATAGTTGATTCTAATGTGAGTGGTAGGCTGACAAACTTTGACATTATGTAGGTAGGTAATGCTTCATTCTATTAATTAACATATACCTGATCTGACAGAAGTTTAAGAAGATTTTATACTTCAAATTCCAACTTAAATTTCCATATCAGTTGTTTATCAGCATACACAACAAACTAGCAAGTAAAACGCTAATAAGAAATGTAAAATAATCTAGTAAGACTGGTAGGATAGAAAAGGACAAAACTACAAAGTGATGCCTTTTTTTTTTTTTTCCTTTTTCACATCGGGAAAAAACATTGTCAGGGAATTCTAATTAGACCTTTTGACAAAACTGTCTTAAAAATTTTATTTTTGGAGCATTTTACACCTCACAATTTTGTCCACTGTTCTTTCCTAAAATAATTACTGGGAAGTGGTAAAGGCAATCTCTGTTATGCCTTTGTGTATGTTATCTCATTAATCTTTGTTCTTTGAGGTAGTCATTAATTTTTTCATTTTAGATAAGGGAATCAAGGGTCTTAGACTTTAAGTTAGCTGGTTAAGAATCCAGAGCTAGCAAGCAACAGAAGACTTAAGTCTGAAGGACTCTAAACTTCTCCCTTAAAATACATGGTAATGCTTCCTTTGTGAAAGGCACTCAGGTTTTGTTAAGGAATGTTGGGGGAACACAGGGAGAGAGAAAAATGAGCTATGATAAGAAAGAAGAAATGAGGGATAGTGGATTCTAGGGTGAAGAGGCCTAGAACCACGTTGATTTCCCTAGAACCAGGATTAATTATTTTGGAAACCTTTAGGATTTTCTTAGTCTCGGCAACTTCCTCACATTGGTGATAATTTGCTTATTTCCTGGAAACTATTAGCATATCAGTAAAATACCTAAAAATAATAAAATTTGCATTTGTGCTACAGAAATCAGGGAAGGGGAGAAAAATGAAAAATTTCCACTTTACAGATGGCTTGATCAGGAATAAGATGGAGGGAAATTTGCTGGAAGCAACTGTGAGAAGGGTCCTGGATGTTGTTAGATTGTGTTCATGGCCCTGGATGTTGTTAGATTGTGTTCATGGCCCTCAAATTCCAGTCTTTCAAACACCAAGAAATAGAGATAGGGTGGTGCCTATTGCTCAGCAAGTAGGGCGCTGGCCTCATATACCAAGGGTGGTGGGTTCAAACCCGGCCCCAGCCAAACTGCTTCAAAAAATAGCTGGGCGTTGTGGCAGGCACCTGTTAGTCCCAGCTACTCGGGAGACTGAGGCAAGAGAATCTCCTAAGCCGAAGAACTGGAGGTTGCTGTGAGCTGTGACTCCACAGCACTCTATTGAGGGTGATAGAGTGAGACTCTGTCTCTATAAAAAAAAAAAGAAAAAAAGAAAAAAAAAGAAATAGAGATAGCAATCAGAAATTGCATGCTTAATATTTTATTGGTATATTGATGCTGGAGTTATGACCACATTGTTCCAATATCATGGCTTCTTGAAAGACTATTATCTTCTTATTTACTCTATGAAAGAAAGAAACAAACAAAGAGGTAAACAAGAAAATTTATAGAGAAGACATATCATGGCAGAAAGTGTCTAGCCCCTTGCTGATGTTACTGCAATGGGGTAGATGAGAGGTCCTCTTCTCTCTCTCTCTCTCTTCCCCTTCTCCCTATCTCCTTTCCTTCTTATCATATCTTTGTTCACTCTGTTTATTCACCTAGCAGATAATTGTTACTTACATGATGAAGAGGAAACATTATTCTTAGGGTGTTTATATTTTGGTTGCTATTGAATATGTTCAATGACGTATGGGTTATTTATACAGATGGTCACTGCAACATAGCTTATAATAGAAACTGAAATCAGTCTTGATATTCAGTGACAGGGGCCAATTAAGGAATTCATGGAAGAAGTACACAATGGAATAGAGTATAATCACAAAAAATGCCCACTTAAACGAGACAAACAAAAAAGATGATAGAATACCGAAGTGATTAATATATCTCTATGAAATGACATGGAAGTTTTCTAAGAAATTTGATTTGAAGTGAGCAACATATAGATCTACATATAAAATACAATATCATTTGTGGAAAAAAATGTTGTGTATGTTTATATGCCTAAAAATATTTCCAAGAGGATGTTCCAAAGAGTTAATGATGTTGGCTTTTGAGGAGGGAGTAGGTGCCAAGAGGAGAGATGCCTTTTACAACTCAGCTTCATACCTTTGTGTTCACTTAGATATTTTTTGGTTGACATTAGTATATATGAATGTAAAAATATTTTAAAAACAAGATAACATTAGGAGCATCATGTTAAAGTATTAATTGGTGAGCATTCTGGGCTTGAGAGGGAGAGAGACGGAACTGAGCGAAGAATGTTCACATGGAAACCTGAGATGGCAAGTTAGTTGACTCCAGCATGGGAGGCAGAGGACCAAAGGAGAACACGGCTCTACCTCTTCACTACTGACCCAAGGTTAGACAGGTAATAATTGGATAAACAGAAGTTTTGGAGCAATATGTCTCAGAATCAGAATTATCTTGTCAAGCATGTTGTAAGTGGAGGGTTTTGCTACCCCATCCTAGAATATCTAAACACAAATCTTTAGACATGGGGTAGACTGTGCAATTTCAACATGCTTACAGTTGATTTGCTGACAGAACAAATTTTGAGAAGCATAGCTGTTAGAACCTTTGATGGAGAATGAACTAGAATCATACCTGTCATTGAAGTTTAGATTACTTTTCTTGGGTGAAATTTTGTGGAGGTGGTGGTGGTGGTGGTGGTGGTCCCTGGGCCCCTTCGGGAGGTGGGCGATGAGGAGGAGGTGGGCGATGAGGAGGTGGGTGATGATGATGGTGGTGATGGCAAGGACGAGGTGGATGAGGATGGTGGTGGTGGCCAGGAGGAGGTGGGGGAGGTTGCTGGCTTCCTGGTGGTTTGTGCTGAGGATCATCATGAGCAGGGGGTCCAGGTGGGTGTTGTCCAGAAGGTGGTTTCTCTTCTGGGCTCTGGCTTACATCTGCAAAAGTAATGCACAAGAAAAGCAGAGCTCAATGATCAAAGACTCCCTTATTTTCCCCTCTCTGACCCTGTTACACAGCCCTCTCTCTCCACAACCTGCCTCTCAACTGCCATCCTCCCTCTTCCCCACTGCTTCCTTGTGCTGATCTCCTCTTAATCCATACACTTGGTATTGAATGCCTCTCTCTTTCCTTTTTTTTGTTTGTGAGACAAGCATGGGTCCTTGAAATTGGCACAAAAGTAGATCTTGAATGACTTATAATTCCCAGAGGATGCCTCCATGGGCAGAAGAGAAACAAAATAATCATGGATATCAGTTATGTTGCTGGGTATGTTTTGGGCTGAGGTAATTACTGAATAACTATGACTTCCACTGTGGGCACCTCAACCTGATGGGCAAACTGGAGCTCTAAGATCTGAGTAAAGAAACACTGAGAGAAGAGAAAGACAATGTGGTGGCCCGTACTGGAGTCACTCAATCGCTGTGGCATATTTTCATCAGCAACAGGAACACAGGTAAGTGGACCAGTGTGGAGAAAAAAGAACAAGACAAGGACTTATTTGCATTTCTGCCTGAAGGAGTAAAACTGTGAAAGCAACCTTTGGGAGAGAAGGAAGCCCCCTGAGGGGGTCTCAGTAGGAGGGAGGAGTCAGAGTGAGGCTCCTCCCTTCTTCCTCTCTGAGCTGTCATTTCTGGCTAAGGCATCAGGCAACACCTGCTGCTGTCTCAGCCAGGGGCCTCTATCATTCAAGGTGGTGGCTCTGCTCATGGCCCCAGAGTAATGGTCAGGTGAAGCTTGTCTATGTCTCCAGGAGCACTAATAGATGACCCTGGAGAGTTGACAAATCCTCAGGGAAAATAGAGATAGTAAGTTTATTGAGAACTACTGGAATTTACCTGGTATGGCGGTAGAGTTTTCATTGATGACATCTAGGAAAGAAGCACAGGATGAAGTGAAAGTTACATCACAAATCTTTCATGGCTCACAAATGTTCTATAAGGAAAGGGGAACCTTCCTTGCACCCCCAAGTTAACGCATCACTCACTGCCTGTGGTGCTGTTGAAAAGGGAGGATGACGGAGGAGGCATGATTGCTACTGTGCAGAGTATCAACCACAAACACAAAATAGAGAAGCCCCTTTGGTCCTCCCTGGAATCTCTCAAACCCTAAAGCTAATTTAGGTTAAATGCCTGGTTATTTCCATGTGAGATTTTAGTATTCTTCTGCCACCCTTCTTCTCTAATTACTTTGCTTATATTAACATGCTTTGTCAAGAAGGCAACTGGGATCAAATATTTGGACATGATATTGAACACACTGCTCACAGCACTTTGAAATAGTAAATGTGGATGGGAGAAAAATGAGAATCCTGGGTCCTGATATTTCTGTGTCTCTATGTGGAGAGAATTTAATATCTGCTTTTATATCTCTGAAGTAACTCAGATGAGTGTTTATCTCCTTTGTCAATACAGTGTCCAGTTACAGCAAGGCCACCATCATCACTGTCGACTTTGATTACTATAATAACGTCACAATGGGGCTTTGCTGGATTAGTCAATCCATTCTGCATGGTGCGGTCAGAGAGATCTCTCTAGAAATACAAATCTTACCTGGTCATTCCTCTGATCAGTGTTCTCCATTGGACTCCAATGTACTTTAAATACAGTTTAAGTCCTTGGCATAGATCAAGGACATGACAAGTCTTATCCTTGGCTTGACAACACTGCAGCCCCTTCCCATCCCCCTGCTCTCTGACCCTGTTACACAGCCATTTCTGTTCCCCACCCCCCTGCTCTTTCCTCTTCCTCCCCCTCTGCTGCATGGTCTCCTAAGCTCCAAGTTGAGTTCCAGAGCCTCCCCCAGTCCCCACCTCCCACTTTTCTTTCTTTCTTTCTTTCTTTTTTTTAATTTACCATTATCTATGCTCTGAGCGGAGGTCAGGGCCAGGAAGGCCACTGAGAGCAGGACCACCAGCATCTTGGAGGAGGCTCAGGGTTTGCTCCCAACTCTGTGCTGGGAGAAACAGGGCAGCTCTCTTTATGAAGACAAGCAAACAATGGCACCTTTCAGCTTCCTCCTGGGTGGACCTCACCGCCTGACTGCATAGGTTTTGCTTTCTTCATATCAAGTCAACTGCATCCTTTATTTCTCCCTGGGACCTTAGCCAAGCAGGATGGGGTGAGTAGGATGTTTCATTTTGAGAAGGTATAATGTGTGTTTGGGCAACATTTTTGAAGAAACTGTCCCAGCAATCAGCACAGATATTAGAACTGAAGTTCAGTTGTTGTTTGATTTCTAGTCTGTCTGGGGAGATGATTGCTGGGTCCTCCCACTGTGTTGCTTGTCTTGGTGTGTGCGTGTGCATGTGCGTGCGTGTGTGTGTGTCAACTGGGATCCTATGGCCAGAAGTGAACATGGTCAATATCTCTAGCTATTATCAGAGCCCAAACTCCATCACTCATGGTGTCTATGTACATATGTGTATGATATTTAGCTAATTTGTTTGAGGATATAGGGATCATTTCTGTTTAACTGAGAAATATTGGGAGGACAAAATACATTTGGGCACACATGGGTGACAGACACTTGATCCTAACCCTATGAGTTAGTCTGTTTTTCACTGCTATAAAGGAGAATCTGAGACTGGGTAATTTATAAAGAAAAGGAGTGCATTGGTATATTTGGCTCTCGGGTCTGCAGACTGTGTACGTGGAGCATGGCGCCAGCATCTGCCTCTGGTGAGGCGTTCAGGGAGCTTTCAATCAAGGTGGAAGGCAAAGGGGGAGCAGGCATGTCCCTAGGAGCAAGAGAGGGAGGAAGCTGGTTCACACATCCAGCTCTTGTGGGAACTAACAAAAGGAGAAACCACTCATTTTTGTGGGAAGAGCGTGAAGTCATTCGTGAAGGATCCTCCAGCATGACCCAAACACCTCTCACCAGGACCCACATATGACACTGGGGATCAAATTTCAATATGAGATCTGGAGGGAACAGACATCCAAACCATATTACCCTGCTCAGGCTCTCAGGAATTGTCCAAGATTTTCTTGATCTGACTCTCACCGGGAAGGACGTGGTGTCGCATGTGTGTGACTGAAAATATTGTATGCTTATTAAATATCTTCAGGAATTACAAAAGCCAAAGTAGCCACAGAAGCCACCATGGGTTTTCTATAAGTGAACAAAATGAGTACACAGTTTCTTGAATGG
Organism: Arctocebus calabarensis; assembly: GCA_963573935.1. Lineage (NCBI taxonomy): Eukaryota > Metazoa > Chordata > Mammalia > Primates > Lorisidae > Arctocebus > Arctocebus calabarensis. The sequence continues at coordinate 28,813 of CAUYON010032174.1, forward strand.
GCCATGCGATTTCATGTTTTTGAGACTTCTTCCTTGCTCTTCCCTTTTTCTAGAATGGCCTGTAAGATTCATTTAATACCTTATTTCTTCTGGGAACTGTTTTTAATCGTCATGTGTGATAATTAACTGTTCATAATTTTTTCACCAATTAGGTAGTTTGATTCTCCCTTCAAAAACTCAAATGCATTTTGGTGACTTTTTCTTTTTCAGTCAGTTTTTAGGTTATCTGTTTTTTTAAATTGTTTTTCAACAGAGGATTTTCTCTGGAATATTCTGATACTTATTCTTTCCCATTCTCCTTCTGAAACATATATGCTGGTATTTTATCTGCAGAATCAATCAATCTTGCGTTCTCCTCTTATGACTAACTTTATTTTGTTATGCATTTTGGAAGAATTTCTTTACTTAAAATCTGTTAAATCAGAGTGTACTGTATTCTTCACTAGTTTTAATTTATTTTTTAAAAGTATGACAATGAGATACAATGCTTCCAAAAAGTCTATTTTCAGGACACCTGAATTGGTAACTCTCTTCTTTGTCTGATATTTCTTCTGTTATATATAGTAGTTGACTGCTTATCAATTCATGAAAGATCTAGATGAGTCAGTATCACCAGCTACCACATATCACTTCAGACTTTGTGTATGATTTGTGTGATTATTTAGTTTCTGTGTGAGGCTGGTGGTAATTCAAGTATAGCTTGGTTTGAGGTGTGGCAGGGAGAGTCATGTGATAGAAAACCCTGAAGACAGGTCCCTTGTCCAGTGAGGATCAGTGGAATCTATGCTGTGCATAGGAGGGTGTCCTCTGGCATTCCAAAGGTTGCAGGTGACGTCACAGCAAGACTTCCTAACACAATGGTGTTTGCTCTGGATAATCTTGCCCTTGTAAGGTTACCAGGCAGATCATTTTATCTGTTCTCCTGGCATAATGGTGAACGTATCCTGAAGGGGGTATATATTAGCAGTTCTCAAGGCTTCTCTGGCTATGTTGGAAACCAGAACAGTTCTAAGTGGGCTTTATGTGCTCTATGGGAGGCAGAAAGTAACTACTTGAGCCTAGCAGGACCCAGCATGTAATTAGGATGATGGCCTCTGCTTTCACTGGACACTACTTTAAATGAGAACTGAATATGAATGGTCCTGGGAGGGGGCCAGTGGTAGATAGGGAAAGGAGGGCTGGAGAGAAGGAACAGAAGGCAATGCCAGGCAGCTGAGTGGGCAGCTGCAGAGGCGTCAGGTGCAGGCAGGCTTACCTTGACTTGGTGATTGCAGGAGGATAGCAGGTGATGCTTCCACTAACACTCATCTCAGCCATTTGCCTGACCTTCTCCAATGTCAGCAATAAGACAGAGAGAGATTAGTAAAACAGGAAAGAATAAATATCAGGTGTGAATCATCAGACATAGTCAAAACAGAAGGTACAGAAGGAGGGGGTGAGAGCAAGGATGAGGACTACACGAGGAGCTGAGTCTCCTTTAGGTGAGTCGGAGCCCCAAAGCCATCCTCTGCCTTCCAATAAGGATATTAAACTTAACATGTCTCAAACAGGATTCTTGAGTTCCACTTTCTAAAACCTGTTCTCTTACACATTAGTTGGTTATTGATGCCCTTGCAAAATACCACAGCCCTCACCCCGTGTCGCTTAAACAACAGAAATCTATTTTCTTACAGTTTTGGAGCCTTGAAGTGCAAGATCAAGGTGTCAGCAGGTTCCCTGTCCTCTGAGGCCTCCCTCCTTGAATGTGAAATGGTGGATTTCCTGCTGTGTTCTCCGGGGGAGTTTCTCCTGTGCACCGTGCTTTCTGGTGTCTATGTGTCTACAGAATCCACCAGCATGATAAAACGGTTCTTTTATGTCAGTATGCTTTGGGGGTGGTTTGTTCTAAGCAGTAGTGACTAGAGGACGATGGGTCAACCATGGATAAAATACGGTAGCTTCTCTCTTAGTGATACATGACATGGTATGTATTTGATAACCATAGCATTTCAGATTCAGTGAAATACAATAAAATGAAAAGTCCAAACAATGGTGCCAATAATAACTAAGGTCATGTACACTGCTTTTATATATATAGAAAAATCCCTAAATAATAAGTGTATGCCAAGAATAGAATTCTGAGTGATAATACCAACAATTGTAAAATGTACCCCAAGCCTAGGGACTTTTATCTACTTGCCTTCCAAGTATTCTTTAAAACTTACATTTAGATCACAATAGTCAAGTTATGCAATCAACCTAAGTGTCCAACAACAGATGAATGGATAGAGAAAATGTGGTACAAATACACAAAGGATGCTGAGGGCCATGGCTTATCCCTATAATATTAGCACGCTGGGAGGCCAAGGAAGGCAGATTGCCTGAACTCAGGAATTTGAGACCAGCCTGAGCAAGAGTAAAACTCTGTCTCTACTAAAGAACTAGCCAGGCATTGTGGTGGGTACCTATCGCCATTGCTACTTGGGAGGCTGAGGCAAGACCACTTGAGCACAAGAGTTGGAGCTTGCTGTGAGCTATGATGCCACAGCACTCTACCTAGGGTGACAGAGTGAGACTCTGTCTCAAAACAAACAAAACAAAAACAAGTATACAGGGAATGTTATTCAGGCAAAACAATGAATGAAATCCTATCATTAGTGGTAACACGCCTGGAAACAAAAGACATTATATTAAGTGAAATTACCAGGAACTGAAAATTAAACATAACATGTTCTCGCTCATATGTGGAAGTTAAAAACCTTGATCTCATACAAAGTAATACTAAGTAGAATAAAGGATACTAGTGGCTGGGAAAAGTAGAGCGATGGGAGGATAGGAAAAGATTTGTTATAGAATACAAAATTAAAAGTAGATAGGACAATAAGTTCTAGTGGTCTATACTACTGTAGGATGACTCTAACAACAACATAAAGCATCAACTAGCTAGAAGGAGGATACTGAATGTCCCTGCACAAAGAAATGATAAAGCTTGGAGATGATGGATGTACTAATCACCAAGATTTGATCACCGTATACTATTTGTGTTAAAATATCACTAAATACACCATATATGTACAATGATTACTTGCCCAATAAAAATATAAATAAATGAATAAGTCTAAAAAAGATAAGAGGACTAAGACATAAGTGATCAAATAGAATCCAATGCATTGCCACAAGCAAGTTTGAGAAGCTAAAGGTTTCTATGAGGCGATGCATTGGATTCTGGCTCAAATTTCCTATACCCAATTGGAGACACACAAGAGAGATAAGCAAACTTGCGTCAAGCTGTTGGAATAGGACTTTTTCCCAAATTTAGTCACAAGATTCCTAAGTGATATTGGAAGGAATAGATGCATCTTCCATTACTTTTTCTTAGAGATAAGTGCTTTAAAAGCAGAGCATTTTTAGCTGGGTGCAGTGACTCACACTATTACTCTCAGCCAAGATAGGAGGATTGCTTGAGGCTAAGAGTTCAAGACCAGCCTGGGCATCTAGTGAGACCAACCCTTTTGCCCCCATCTCTACAAAAAATAATAAAATTAGCTAGGCATGGTGGCAGGCCCCTGTCATCACAATTACTCAGGAAGCTGAGGTGGGAGGATCATTTGAGCCCAGGAGTTCAAGGTTGCTGTGAGCTATGATGACACCAATGTACTCTAGCCTGGATGAAAGAGTGAGGCTTTGTATAAAAAAAAAAAAATGGAGACTTTACAGCCTTTGTATTAACCTGGATGGAAGTGGAACACATTATTCTTAGTAAAGCATCACAACAATGGAGAAGCATGAATCCCATGTACTCTATTTTGATATGAGGACAATTAATGACACGGTGGGGGTGAGGGAAGGGGAGAGCAGAGAGAGAAAGAATGAGGGAGGGGTGGGGAAACGAAGAGCAGAGAGAGGGAAGGAGCGAGGGGGATGGGTCTTGGTGTGTGCCACAGCTTTTGGGGGCAAAACACGATTGTAAGAGGGACTTTACCCAACAAATGCAATCAGTGTAACATGGTTTCTTGTACCCTGAATGAATCTCCAACAATAAAAAAAAAAAAAAGAAAGAACCAAAGAAAGAAACATTTCCCCTATAAACAGATGACTGGCTATGTTATTTGGAAACCATGATTCTTCTCCTCAGCACTAAGGACCAGTGGGCTCTTCCTTTCTCTTCTGAAGGACTAATGTTTTAATAGAGCCAGATGAGATTTCTTGACTTTATTGACAGTTACACTAACTCTGATGAAACTCTTGATTCTTTTGACAAAGTCTATCTTTGATAGGATTTGTGGTGTGTGTCACCTATTTTATCTCTTATAACTTCATAATGTTACCTGATTTGCTAGGTTTTTTTTTTCTTTCTTGAAAGACATCATTTGGTGCTCCCTGAAGGGAATTCAGTGATATTAGTCTTTTTCTCTATTTTGCCTTCAGGTTTCTTCTCCACTCATCTTAATGTCCATTTCCCACTTCCAACAATCTATATTTCCATTTCTAGCCCTGTTCACACCAGAGTCCATGCAGGATAGTTTGGTATATTTGCTCTTTCTGCCCTAATCTTCTGTGTCAACATTCCATTAAGGACCATATAAATGGATTATTAGGGAGGACTGTATAGTTCTTTAAATTAGAAAGCTTTGCTAAAGGACAACGGTATCTTAGTGGGAAGTTTTATGTCTTTGTAAAAAAAGTATCCTGGAAGAAGAACACTGTCTATCCTTCTCCTCAATGTCATCTACTTTATTCTTCCTTCCCTTTATTGTGTGTTCGTCACTCTTTCCAGTTTGGTGAATTCATCTCTAATCTCTTCATAGTAGTGCTGGTTAAATCATCACTTGAAAAGAATCTGGAAAGCAGATAATGACCCTAATGCAAGTACTAATTTTTATCAGAAACACATTGTATAATTTCACATGAGGAAAATCAGGGCTTCTGAGATGGGTGCCAGCAGCCTCATCACTCCCATAAGATGGATACCGCCCGCCACCGACTTGCACCAGGGGGCTGTGTAGGATAAAAGATGAAAGGACAAAAGATGAGGATACCATACATCTGACATGATGACAGGCACCATTACTCTTAGATGGGTCTGGATCGGGCTGGAACAGAACAAGATAAAGAAGTAATGGGCCAAGTACTGTCATGATGAGAGTTAACAAGCTAAGTGCTCTGACAAATTGTTTTATTTATTCGCTAATTGCCAGATCAGCTTTATGTGACCTTTAATGTTCCCACCTGCTAATCCGTTGAATTACAAGGTTTGCTTCTGTAAAAGGGGTCATTGCGACCCTGTGCTTGCTTTTTGCTTCTTTTGCCAAATTTTAACCCACCTGTTTGTCCCTTTGCCAAATTTCAGACTATAACAACCCCAACTTCAGACCCCTCGATACTCTCTCACTTAGTCTGCTTTAGACTTTGTTGAGACAACCCCACAGTTAATAAAAGATTCCTTTTTGAATTTCTAATTTGAATTGGTGTTCCTCATCTCACCCCATGACATTCCTGTAATGTTTTTAAGGATATGTCCACTGATTATTTGGTATTCCTCCTCTCAAGCAGTGGAGATTAATTTCTCTGTCCTTGAATGTGCACTTGACTTGCTTCAAGTGAATAGAATATGGCAGAAGTGACTTTTGATATTAGGTCACAAAAAGACTGTGGTTTTCATCATTGGTATGTTCTTTTGCCTCCTTTGAAATCACAACTTGCTCTGGGGGAAGGCAGAGTGCAGCTTGGGGTGAGTGGACCTCATTGACCTATTAGGAAGACTCAGTCTATGAAGATGTCCACAAGGTGAGGAATCCAGGCCCACTGCTGAACACTGTGAATGAGCTTGGAAACATCTCTGTTGAACACTGGGGTGACTGCACCCCTAGTTGACAGCTTGACTGCAACTTTAAGAGAGACAGCGAGCCAGAACAACTCAGATGCAGAAACTGTGAAGTAAACGCTGAGTGTTATTTTAAGCTGCTAATCACCTCCTGTTAATATCTTGCCCTTTTCAAAGCAATACCTATTGCATGAAAAGCAAAGAAACAACTCTGTGTTAAGGAAAAGATTCCTATTTCCTGACTCTGGCTTATATTATTATAGTCACTGTGCGGGAGGCATGTTTCTTCGTTGTTATCTATGATAACTGTTGCTAATCCAGGAAGAGGATATGGAGCTTCCAAGGTCATTCCACTGCAAATGTTCTCCGTCAAGTGGACACCATTTGTATTATAAAGGAAAATATTTTTTTCTTAAAACCTTCAAAATCCAAAAGGTGTAGTAAAGTAGTAGGAAAACCCATAAAACTGCAAATATATTCATGTTCCTAGAGTCAGCCCAATTATATCATGGGAACTTGTACTTACTATCTTAAAATCAGAAGTATTTGAGACAAGGAAGTTCCGGGAGCAATGGGAGCATAAGAACAAGCTTTTAGAACCCCTGCTCCTTCCAAAATTGTACAAAATAACATTAAAGAAGGAAAAAGAAAGGAGTGTGATGGCATAATGGTCCTGTACTCTGAAGATGAACTCTATGCTTTAGCTATAGGAGAGGTGTTGATTTTTGGGCCAGCCTGCCAGCAACCCATTCTTGGGTGTGTGTGTGGGAACTGCTTCTACTTGTGATCCAGTAGACTTATGGTCATAGTTGCCCAACTCTCTAGCCAGTGGAGTTGGCATGTTGTCCAGTCTGGGCCAATCATAGTAGCCAGCCTTTACTATAGAGATTGGTCAAGGAATTGCCATGTGATTAAAGTGGATCCCATCAATGCCATCCAGGTGATTGCTGCATGAGTCACGAATGAGTTGCAAGATGAGGAGATGGAAATGTGAGGCAGCTGGTGGTCACTCTGGAGGCTGAACGCGAATGCAGAGACTTGAGAGACTGACTAAAGCTTTCTGAGAACATGTTTGAGCCCCTGGACCCAGTCATATTTGAAGTCTCAGTTATTTGTGTCACCAATTTTTCTTTTTTTCCTTAAGCTAATTTTAGTTGGATCTCTTTCACTTGGAACCAATATGATCCTAGTGGGAAAGAAAGTGTTACTTGCAAAACACAAATTTTGAAATATTTCTGCCAGAAACAAAAAGTGTTGTTGGACTTCCCTCAATAAGAGAGAAACTCTTATTTTATAAAACAAGTAGGGGTTATTCTGTCACATTCCATAAACTTTAATTTCCTAAAGCTGGGGATTAGTTGTAATAAGTGTTGTACTCTGCCCATGTGAGAACCCTTTTTTCTTTTATAGACCAAGAATATTTATGTAGATGTAGAATAGTAGAGTTGTGATAAAATGGGTTTGAGTTAACTATTCTTCATGCTCCTGGGTATTTTCAGCACTCCATTTTTTAAACTGAGTTTCACATTGGTATCCTTTGGAAATGCATAAAAAAACCTTATGCCTGGATTGCATCCCTAGATGTTCTGATGACTGGAATGAGGTGTTTTTTTGGGCATTAGAAATTTTAAAACTTTTATCTTAACTTTAATGTGAAATAATTTCAAACTTGTACAAGAAAAGCACAAAGAGCTCTGTTTTTTATACTTTCCTTAAATTTATACATTTTCAATAATTTGCCACATTTACCTTTTAAATTCTTCTCTTTCTCACATTCATATACATTTTTTCCTAATCAACTTGAGTGTAAGCTGCATATATCATGAACCTTTACTTTTAATATTTCAGTGGGTAGTTCTTAAGATCAAGAACATTTTATTTATTTTTTTTTTATTGTTGGGGATTCATTGAAGGAACATTCTCTTATATAAGTATAGTACAGTTATTAAACTCAGATTTAACGCTAGCATATTGCATTTAATATGAAATCTATTATATAAGGAAGACATAATACACACCACTGTCATTGAGACTTATAAAAAATAAAATTAATATAGATAAGCTGTTAGTGACTATTTAATAACAACCTGTGTATGTGTGGGAGTCATTTTTTCCTCCAATAGTCTGAGTCCTTGGGGAAGACGTGTCAATTGTATCTCTGTATCCTTAGCAACACACACAACTCCTGATATATACTAAGTGACAAATGAAAGCATAAAGCACAAGTGTTAATAAATAAATGACTGTGAGTCATATAGTATTTTAGAAGTGTTTATTAAATAAATGAATTGGTACCTTAGCAAAGAAAACTATAATCACTATCATTAATAATAATTTCATCAAGACTTGCTAAGATTAAATTAAGTACATTACTTATTTTGAGAGTAGAAAATGAATTTATCCATTTGTGAACATAAAGCTGAAAATTCTATTAAATTTGATAGCCAAATCATGACTTGAAATGCTCTCAGTTCAAAGCTATAATCAACCATCTATGAAGTTTTCTGTTAGATTAAAAAATTAACTACTCAAGTAGCAATTCAAACAAAATCTACATTCAATTCAACTGAGCCATTATGTTAGAAAGTGAAATCAACACTAGCAGTCATCAATCAAAGTATAGCCACTAGACCTTGGGAGTCAAGCACGATTCTGACTCTAAGGGAGTGTACCTCAGCTCCCTCCCTCCTAGGACATGAGATCTGTCAGTCTCCCACAGGTGTTCATGAGTCGGCTCTGTATCATGATAGGGAGTTATCTGAGTAGATTCTCATCACTCCATGCTATGTCAAGTTAGAAGATCTCGACAAAATCCAAATTTTCTTTTTCTACTTGAGGTCAGCATTCTCAGTGTGCAGGTTTCTTTTTAAATACTGATTTTCTTCTGTCTGTTGTAAAAATGGCATTTAACTTAAGCACTTTTCCCAATGTTTTTCAATAATGAGAATAACTAGAATTTGTCAACATACTGTAACAGAATATCAGAAAGAGTTTCACCAGAAAGAGTGATATGAGCCTCCTGCCAAGGATGGCCAATGTCAAGGGAAAGTAGAGAACAGTAGGTTACAGCTGGGCACAATACAAGCTTGTTAATAAAAACAAGTCAGAAGGTGTCACGTTACCAGACTTCAGGCTATACTATAAATCTATAGTGATCAAACAGCATGGTACTGGCACAAAAATAGAGACATAGATATATGTAACAGAATAGAGAACCAAGAGATGAAACCAGCCACTTGTTGTCATTTGATCTTTGATAAGCCTATCAAAAACATTCAATGGGGGAAAGATTCCCTATTTAAAAAATGATGCTTTGTGAACTGGTTGGTGACTTAGAGAAGATTGAAACTGTGCCCTCATCTTTCACCATTAACAAAAATTGATTCTCACTGTTTAACAGATTTAAACTTAAGACATGAAAATATAAAGATATTAGAAGAGAGCGCAGTGAAAATACTTGAAGAAATTAGCCTGGGAAAATATTTCATGAGAAGGACTCCCTCTCCTGGTAGTTGAAGCAACACCAAAAATATATTACTAGGATCTGATCAAACTAAAATGCTTTCACACAGCCAAGAGCACTGTAAATAAAGCAAACAGACAGTCTTCAGAAAGGGAGACGATATTTGCAGGTTATATTTCTGACAAAGGTCTGATAACTAGAATCCACAGAGAACTTAAAGTCATCAATAAGAAAATAACAAATAACCCCATTTCTTTGTGAGCAAGAGACTTGACCAGAAACTTATCTAAAGATGACAGATGAATGGCCAACAAACACATGAAAAAATGCTCAACATTTTTAATCATCAGAGAAATGAAAATCAAAACCACATTGAGATACCATGTAACTCCAGTAAGAGTAGCCCACATCACAAAATGCCCAAACTACAGATGTTGGCATGGCTATAGAGAGAAGGGAATAAACTAATATGGCTATTTTATTTAATTTTATTTTAGAGACAGAGCCTCAAGCTGTCACTCTGGACAGAGTGCTTATGGCATCACAGCTCACAGCAACCTCCAAGTCCGAGGCTCAAGCGAGTCTCATGCCTCCGCCTCCCAAGTAGCTGGGACTACAGGCGCCGGCCACAACGCCCGGCCATTTTTTGGTTGCAGTCATCATTGTTGTTTGGCGGGCCCAGGGGCTGGATTCGAACCCGCCAGCTCAGGTGTACGTGGCTGGCACCTTAGCCCATTGAACCACAGGTGCCAAGCCCTAATATGGCCTTTTTGGAAAGAAGTTAGGAGAATACTCAAGGAACTAAAAGTAGACCTACTGCTTGATCCTGCAATTCCTCTACTGGGTTTGTACCCAGATGATCAAAAATCTTTTTACAATAAAGACATTTACACGAGAATGTTTATTGCAGCTCAAATTCATAATTGCCAAATCATGGAAGCAGCCTAAATGCCCATCGACCCATGAATGGATTAATAAATGGTCGTATATGTATGCCATGGAATACTATGCAGCCATAAAAAGGATGGAGACTTTACATCTTTTATGTTCACATGGATGGAACAGAAACATATTTTTTTTTTCTTTTTTTCTGCAGTTTTTGGCTGGGGTTGGGTTTGAACCCATCACCTCCAGCATATAGGGCCAGCGCCCTACTCCTTTGAGCCACAGGCCCACATATTGTTTTTTGTAAAGTATCTCAGGAATGGGAAAAAAGTATCCAATGAACTCATGACTATTACGAAACCAATATTTAATCACCTACCCATTCATATGAATGATAAAACACAATTATAGTCCAGAAAGAAGGGAGGAGAGTGGAGAGGGCAAAAGGAGGGAGGGTATGTGGTAGGAACTCACCTAACGTGCACAATGCAATGGTACTTTTCAAAACTATTAAGAGTAGAGTATAATTGTCTTACCACAACAAATAAGTAAGTGAGGTGATGGTTATGTTAGTCAGTTTGATGTAAGCATTTCACATTGTATATCAAATCAGCACATTGTACCCTATAAATGTACAGAGTTTTGATTTAATAAAAAAAAAAGACTCTTCAGTAATCTAGCTTCAAGCTCTTACTTTACTCATTTGTGACAATCCAGAATTTTTGCTTTTTCATCTGGAGTATTAGAAATTTGTTAGAAAAAGAGTTTTTTTTTTTTTTTTTTTTGAGACAGAGCCTCAAGCTATCACCCTGGATAGAGCGCTGTGGCATCACAGCTCACAGCAACCTCCAATTCCTGGGCTCAAGCGAGTCTCCTGCCTCAGCCTCCCAAGTAGCTGGGACTACAGGTGCCCGCCACAATGCCCGGCCATTTTTGGTTGCAGCTGTCACAGTTGTTTGGCGGCCTGGGCTGGATTTGAACCTGCCAGCTCAGGTGTACATGGTTGGCGCCTTAACTGCTTGAGCCACAGGCGCCGAGCCAGAAAAAGAGATTTGTTGACATAATTTTTGTCAGATCGAGGATTTATCTTTCAACAAGGTATTTAGGGGTGTCTATCAGGAATAGGTGCAGGATTTTAAACTGAAACATTTTGTGTGCCTACTGAGAGGCAAGGTTCTAAGCATGGTATTTTCTCATGACAAGAGAGTAATTTAACCATTTTTTATGAACAGCTTATCTAGGTTAGTGTTTTTTTATATTATTATTAATAGGTAATCAATATCTACTAAGTTCTTTTCTACTTACACTACAAATCCTCTTTATTGGTGGTTTATTTTCCCCTCTTTCTTGACTATATCACTTTCCACTCATGTTTCATTAAATCAGCTAGAATTTATTTCCAGACTTAAAAAAACTTTCCCAGTCTTGGCAATTATTTCTGATTTCTTTAAACTTCATAGTTATTGTATTAGTCATTCTTGAGACTTGCTTATTATTATTATTATTGTTATTTTGCAGATTTTGGCTGGGGCTGTATTTGAACCCGCCACCTCTGGCATATGGGGCTGATGCCTTACTCCTTTGAGCCACAAGCGCCACCTAGAGACTTATTTATTTATTTATTTATTTATTTATTTTTTGAGACAGAGCCTCAAGCTGTCACCCTCGGTAGAGTGCTGTGGCAACACAGCTCACAGCAACCTCCAAGTCCTGGGCTCAAGTGAGTTTCTTGCCTCTGCCTCCCAAGTAGCTGGGACTACAGGCACCCGCCACAATGCCGGGCCATTTCTTGGTTGCAGCCATCATTGTTGTTTGGCGGGCCTGGGTTGGATTCGAACCCACCAGCTCAGGTGTACGTGGCTGGCGCCTTAGCCCGTTGAGCCACAGGCGCTGAACCAGAGACTTACTTTTTTTTTATATATTTTTTTTGCCTACTACTATTTTCTTGGTACTTTCTGTGTTTGTTTTAGTGGACAAATTCTTTCAAAAATCATGCCAAGTCTTATTTGATTTCACGTTTAAGTATTAGAATCTTAGTTATCCCTCAGAGATTTGAACAAAGTTACTTTAGCATTACTTCTTAGCTTTCAAAATTTCAGATGAAAAGTCAAAGGTTAATATAATGCTGATTATTTGTTAAATAATTTTATTAAATCATAATTGTGTATATTGGTGCAGTCATAGGGCACAATGTGCTTCATATACAATCAGAAATATTTTGATCGTACTGTTACAGATAGCCTTCATGGCATTTTCTTGATCACTATATAAAGATATTGATACTCTACATTTAATAAGTTTCACCAGTACCCTGCTAAGATGCACCGTAGGTGAGATCCCACTAATTGCCCTCCCACCACCCATCTTCTCCTCTCCCCTCCCCTCCTTTTCCCTTTTCCCTATATTCTTGTGCTATAATTGGGTTTTAGCCTTCATATGAAAGTGATAAATTAGCTTCATATTAGGGCTGAGACATTGGATACTTTTTCTTCCATTCTTGAGATACTTTGCTAAGAAGAATATGTTCCAGCTCCATCCATGTAAACACAAAAGAGGTAAAGTCTCCATCTTTCTTTAAGGCTGCATAGTATTCCATGGTATACATGTACCA
>CAUYON010032175.1:0-35562 GCA_963573935.1 Arctocebus calabarensis
TGGAGGTTGCTGTGAGCTGTGACGCCACAGCACTCTATCCAGGGTGACAGCTTGAGGCTCTGTCTCAAAAAAAAAAAAGACAAGCTCATTGGATAAAGCTATTTTTCTTGATGTCTCATTTTCTCTGGAAGGTGAATTGACTGTGCCTTGGTTGTCAACAGTGAGAGCTGGACATTGGTTGGTGAAGGAGGTGGTAGGTCATGGGGATGGCAGACTAATAAGAAGGGACAAGGACAGAAACATGTGATTCTTGAGGGAACATTGTTTTTTGTTTGCTTATTGGTCATCAGAGTACAAGGAATATCACACCTGATTTGAAGGGATTTTTATGTCTAACCTAAAGTCAGAATAGAGTATTTTGAAGAACTTATAAAGAAAGCATGTGCTTCCTCTGGAGAGCTAAAATTGCCTGCGTCACTCAAATACTTTGGTACCATGGATTAGAGAGTAGATGAGAAAAAGATCCCCAGCAGTCTTTGAATGCACCATTCATATATGGATACAACCCTCTAATTGTAGTTTGTTAGTTGGTTGCAGTATGTGTAGAAAAACATACTATCATTTCATTGTCTGAAATAGATTGAATTTCCTCGAATACTCAAGTGTTTCTGTCTTTTACTGTAATTTAAAAATCACCCTAGGTGATTAACAGTGTTCTTATCTCCATCCTAAAACCTATGGATTCCTAGAAGGCTGAGCTCTCTGTTCCCCATTTGGACCTTAATTTTACATAGCAGGCTGGTTTGTGAGAGAGACTGCTTTAACATTTTGATGCTATAATTACCTTTATTGAAATGTTTCTGTGTAAAAGGTGGTTAAAGCAGCTGTCCCTGTTACAAATTTTAATTGTGTTGGCTTTTTCCCCAGGGGGAGTGGCCACAGCAGGTCCTATCTGGTGGTGAGTGGCTGTCATGATCTCTACAGCACCGCTCTACAGCGGCGTGCACAACTGGACCAGTTCTGACCGGATTCGCATGTGTGGCATCAACGAAGAGAGGTGAGGAAGCTTGGAAGGTGACTATTGCTGGCTCCCATTGAGTGATACCTGGTCACTGGAGGGGTGGCCATATGTGATAGGGCCTGGGGAGGGACCCTGGGGAGACTCTTCTTGATTAGTTTTGATACTTCTGAGATAAAATAGGGATGAGCAAGTGGCCTGCTCTAACTGTGCCTATTTAGATGAAGATGAGGAAGCCAAAAGATGACCTTTTGCCAGCTAGTACTTGTCTACTCATTAAGAACTGTCAGATTGTGGAGTAAGGAAAGCTCAAGTGATTGCAACTTTTAGTTAGTGCTCAAAGATATGTGTAAGGTATTTTTGGTCCTTGATCTAGGCCTGGAAGAAAGGCAGTTTCATCATTAAACTTTATACTAGGAACTGGTAGTAGGCATGCTTGCAGTCAGCACTTTGCTACAGCATGAGCCTACTCCTGATTTGAAATGAGATCCTTATGAAGTATCAAGGAAGATGAGCCTGTCTAACATAGTTCTAACACAACATTGAGAGTTGGTGATGCTTGCTGGATGTGTGTGTCTTTAAATTTCTCTTCACCAGTGCTCGCTTTGGCAGCACATATACTAAAATTGGAATGATACAGAGAAGATTAGCATGGCCCCTGCACAAGAATGACACGCAAATTCGTGAAGCGTTCCATATTTTTCTTGGTGTGTGCCACACCTTTTGGGGGCAAAACACGATTGTAAGAGGGACTTTACCTAATAAATGCAATCAGTGTAACCCGATTTCTTGTACCCTCAATGAATCCCTAACAATAATAAAAAAAAAAAAAATTCTCTTCACCAAACTAACTTGGTTGAACAAGATGTGCTATTTCCTGATCATGCCCTATAACAGGGCTCTCAAAATGGCCTTCAGAATTTATACTTGACTTTCATAACCCTTGTCCAAAGATCTCTGTATGATGGCTACGGTGACTTTTCCATTTTTAGAGAAGGTATGGCACCCCCATGCTTGCTGATGTTTTGCTGTTATTTCAGTCTATTGTTTAAATTCAAATACAGCAGTTAAATCACCAAAAACATAGAACGACATGGCTTTTCCCAGGATTGAAGAGCTGATGTATCTTGAGTAAATCTTACAAGTGTGCGTCCACATTGGAGGGATATTGGTGATTTTGAAGAGAAAAGGAGTAGATGTCTTTGAGTTTATCTACTTTTCTTTTTCTTTTCCTAACTGGAGAAGTGTACTTGTCTGAGTTTAAGGTTAGGAGAATAGACCTCTTTATTTTCTTAAGCCATTAGCGCCTGATAGCTTAATGTTCTCTGTACTGAGGAACAAGTTAGAGATGGACTTAAAAGGAATTTAAAATCAGGATACAAAAGTCAAGACCAAGGAAAATAAGACAAAATTTCTCTCAAATGCTGTGGAAGAAAAGTAATTTCCTTTGCATATGAGGTATGTCCTTAGATAATTACTAAGAGATAGATGATCTAGGGAAAGGCAGAGTGGTGGTATTGATTTGTGTAAGTATTCATTGCCAGGTTGTGTTGATCTAATTATAAGTAGTTGAGACTTTGATCCAGAGATTTGGACTAGAGCCTTCAGAGAAACAGTGGACAAGTTACCTTGGTTCACTCTAAATCCCTGCCAAGAAAGGAACAGGAAGTGGGCTTAAAACCTGATTTTCCCTCCTCTGGACCTTTCTTGGCATGCTAACTGACCAAATGTGCCTTAGATGGTTTAGATGACCTTTTAAGAGTTGTCACTTCTGTTCTCATCCACCCTTTATTGTCACTTTCTTGCCATAGTTTAGGCCATGCTACTGCCGATTTCCAAAATGTGATCTTTATTTATAAAAACCATGTCCTTCAGCCCTTTACATGAGTAGAACGTAGAAATTTGAGGTATAATGCTGCACTTGGAAGTTAACTCTTAAAGTTGATACTTTGGAAGCCTTCCCAGCTTTAGCAGCTGTGGTTGGGGACCTCAGAACAGGGCAGGTTGGCTTGCTGCTGGATCTAGGTGGCTGACCATAGTCATACTTCTGGCTAAATCAGTTTGTTTACTTGCTTGCTTTTTTTCTAGCATTTAGTTCATTCCTTCATTGAACAAGCATTTATTCAACACAAATAGAACCAACCAATAGTCAAGGTGGTTAGTGCTCTGGAGTGGCATGTATAGGTTCTGTGGTAATCTAGAAGCAGAAATGACCAATTTCTTAGGGAAATAAGGGAAGGCTTCCTGACACAATGCCATTCCAGCTTGAGGGATGAGCTTGAGGAATGAGTAGGAGTTTGAGCTGAGAACTGGTGTTTCCCTGAGATAATAAGACAGTCTTTTTATTCCAGTTATTCCCTGGAATGAAGACAGTCTTGGGGTAGGGTGACACTTGAGCCAGGAAGAGTCTGCAGGGGCCAGGAGGTAAGGAGCCTTGTGTGTGCTGATATATAAGAGTTAGTCTGGGCCAAATAAAAACTGATAAAGGTCCGGCTTGACAGTGGTGCTAGCCCTTAATAATTAGGAAAAAGGCCCTGAGAGGTCATGCCCGTTTCTAGTTTAAGTTCAACAAAGCTTTGAGCATAACAGCCCTGTGTCCTTGCTATTCCCTCTCGCCCTTGCATCCCCACCCACACCCTCATAACCCAGCTCTCCTCAGACCCCCTCCCTGCAAGTTATCCCTGTCCTAGGCTCTTTTCTCAATGGAGCAATTTAATGTTTGCTTAGCTCTGCACACCCTCTCCTTAGAGGATTTGAAACGTGGCCACACAACATTTTCCTAGTGCCTTAAGGGCTGGCACTCAGGCGTGGGGATAGCTGGAGTAGCCAGCACTGCTGTTCCTTAGCCTGGCTTTGTGGTTCTCCGGTGACTGCCTTCGAGGGCAGGGTTTCTGCTTTCAAGTGTGATTTCAGGCGTGTGGGAGCTGAGCACAGGGGAGCGAGTATGCAGCTCACTCTCCTTTGTATAGTCAGGAGAGAAAAGAATGTAAATAAATAGTGCCTTCCCATGTAGGGTTGGCAAAGGGGGGACTGCTGGCACTATTGTCCTCCCCCCAAAACCATCCCTGGCAAGTCTAGTTGGAACATGCTTCCCCGAGCCCAAGGCTAGGCATAAGTCCTGCTTTTCTGGTCTCTGAGGAGTTGATGTGAAAAATATTTTCCCTTTCCCTTGGGCCTTCCTTTTAGACCTCCTAACTGAATGTAAAGCCCTTGCCTCTCCTTACAGTCATTTCTGTTTGTCACCAACAGTCATTTCTATCCGTGGAACCCTGCCACTTTTGCCAGCCTAGCTGTCTTGGAAATAATTCTTTCTCCCTTGGTTAGCCCCTTCTGGAGCCCCAGAAAGATGGGGAGAGAGAGAGGCCCATGGTGCCTCCCCTTGCCTTTTTTGCTTCTCTTGCTCCAGGTACAATTTTGGAGTCCCAGTTTCAGCAAGAAGGAGAGAGTTAGCAGGGCCGTGTACCTCCTTCTTGGCTAGGGTGGCTGATGGGGCAGGAGCCAGCTTCTTCTATGGCTGTCTTCAGGAGCTCTGGGTGAGGCTCCAAAGAACGGGGTTGACCCTACGTGCAGTGCATTTCCCCAGGGGCACACAGAGCAGTCCTGTAGTTTGCCTACCCAGGAAACAGTGTTTATGTTGGGGCTTCATTCTTTAGCCCAAACCTCCTCCTTGGATGCTTCTACCCACCAAATTCCTCCCCCAGGAGTCTCCTCCCTAAGGCAGTAGACAGTAGTTCGCACCTTACTTAAAATACCAAACTACCCTCTCAGACTGACTTTTTTTTTAGTTAGATAGACCATTTTCTTACCTATAATTTGGAGAAGACATTTTGAGCAGGGACAGCTACAGTTGAGTTTTCCTCCTTTGGAACCCTGCTCTCTGGCCTTGATCCCTTTTCTCTGTACTATAATAATGAATGTGGGATCTGTGGTCTTGAGGGGATCCCTTTAGGTTGGAAGAGAGTCTTATGGTGCTAGAAAGCTTGGAGGGGGCATGGGGCACAGGTAGGGCATGGGACACAGGCAAAGGCAGAAGGAAGGAAGAAGGGAGGATGCTGGTTGGAATTCTAGAAAAGGGTGAGATACCTCCTGGAGGGAAAGAAGTGATGTCCTTAAGATGCCCTTGGTACCCAGTGACTTGGTGGCCTCAAAGCAGTATCATTACTTGTCCTAATAGACTAGACCTGAAAATACAATGAGGGTGGTTGTTTGTTTTAGAAAAGGATTACCCATATGGCATTTTAATTTTAATTTTTATTTTGAGACAGAGTCTTAGTGTGTCCCCCTCAGTAGAGCGCGTGGCATCACAGATCATAACAACCTCAAATTCCTGGGCTTAAGTGATTCTCTTATCTCAGCCTCCCAAGTAGCTGGGACTACAGGCACCCGTCACAACACCCAGCTATTTTTTTTTGTTGCAGGTGTCGTTGTTTAGCTGGCTCAGACTGGGCTTGAACCTGCCAGCCTTGGTGCATGTGGCTGGTGTTGTAAGCACCATGCTATGGGCACCAAGTCCCATATGACATTTTCAGCTAGCTTCCCTTATAGACTTAAAGTAAGATTGTATTGAAAAGAAAAATAGTTTACATGTCTTTTGAGGCCTTTAGTGGTTCATATTTCTCTCCCTTTGGGCCAATGCCCTATACATCCTGGGTGGTGACCCTGATGAGAAAGCTCTGGGGAAAAGGTAAAAGTGCTAGGCCATTTGCCACACTGCTGGCAAGACCCTGGGATAAACAACCCAACTAGGGGAGTCTAGTCTGATCAAGCTCCTTGGCAGGAACTTGCAAAGCTGGGTGGTTGCAACCTGGACCGCCCCCCCCCCAGCCCCCAGTTCTCCAGACAACCAAGGGGAGCAAGACAGGAAGGTTTTATGGAAACCCAGGCAGATAACAGGCATTTGGGGGAAGATGGCAATGGCTCAAAGACTGAGCCTCATGTCTCTTCTCTGGTTGTGTCTTCCATACTAGAAGAGCACCTCTTTCTGATGAGGAGTCCACGACAGGTGACTGCCAACACTTTGGATCTCAGGAGTTTTGTGTCAGCGGCAGTTTTTCCAAGGTAAGGAGCCATGTAAAGCCACATGCTACCTGTTAAATGGAGGAGCTGAGCTGCCCAGTTGTGCCCAGTCTGTGATCCCAAGAAGGAGGCTGGAAGGGACAGGGTACCTCCTGGGAATTGGCATGGGGAGACAGAAATTGACTGACTGCCCTTTGCTTCTGCTGAGATGTGGTTGGTCAAGTTACAGTTGCCTCTTAGGGGCCCCAGGATATTTGCACCATCCACAGGGAACTAGCTAAGACGTGCATGCTGTTCTGTCATCGCAGGTGGAGCTCACGGCAGGTGGAAGTGGCAGCAATGCCCGGGGGGCAGACTCAGATGGCACTGCAACAGAAAAACTTGGGCAGAAGTCAGAAGACAAGTCTGACGACCCACAGCCAAAAATGGACTATGCTGGGAATGCAGCAGAGGCTGAGGGCCTCTTGGCACCACTGAGCAGCCCAGGAGACGGGCTCAAGCTTCCTGCTCCTGACAGTGCTGAGGCAAGCAACAACAGGGCTGACTGCTCCTGGACTCCCCTCAACACCCAAATGAGCAAACAGGTTGACTGCTCAGCAGTAGGGGTAAAGGCTTTGGACTCTCGGCATAGTGTCGGGGAGAAGAATACTTTCATTTTGGCAACTCTGGGGACTGGGGTCCCTGTTGAAGGGACCCTGCCTCTTGTTACCACTAACTTCAGTCCGTTGCCAGCCCCCATTTGTCCCCCTGCTCCCAGTTCAGCTTCTGTCCCCCAGTCTGTTCCAGATCCATTCCAGGTTCCCCTTTCCGTCCCTGCCCCAGTGCCCCATTCCGGGCTGGTTCCAGTCCAAGTTGCCACTTCGGTTCCAGCTCCTTCCCCTCCCTTGGCACCAGTCCCTGCTCTGGCTCCAGCACCACCATCACTGCCCACACTTATCTCTGACTCGAACCCCCTTTCAGTTTCAGCCTCAGTCTTGGTGCCTGTGCCAGTTTCTGCTCCCCCCTCGGGTTCAGTTCCCCTGTCCACTCCAGCTCCTACACCCCTCTCAGTTCCAGTTTCAGCTCCTCCATTGGCTCTGATTCAGGCTCCTGTGCCCCCTTCAGCTCCAACTTTGGTTCTTGCTCCTGTCCCCACTCCAGTTCTGGCTCCCCTGCCAGCATCCACACCTCCAGCAGCTCCTGCCCCCCAATCTGTGCCAATGCCCACCCCAACCCCATCTTCAGGCCCACCTTCTACCCCTACTCTCATCCCTGCCTTTGCTCCCACACCGGTGCCTGCACCAACCCCAGCCCCAATCTTTACTCCAGCCCCCACACCCATGCCTGCTGCCACACCAACTGCCATTCCCACCTCTGCACCCATCCCGGCCTCCTTCAGTTTGAGTCGAGTGTGTTTTCCTGCAGCTCAGACACCAGCTATGCAAAAAGTACCCCTGTCCTTTCAGCCAGGGACAGTGCTGACCCCGAGCCAGCCACTGGTATATATCCCACCTCCGAGCTGTGGGCAGCCGCTCAGTGTCGCCACACTGCCAACCACCCTGGGGGTCTCCTCCACTCTCACACTCCCTGTCCTGCCATCTTACCTGCAGGACAGGTGTCTTCCGGGTGTGCTGGCTTCCCCAGAGCTCCGGTCTTACCCATATGCATTTTCTGTGGCCCGGCCTCTGACTTCAGATTCCAAGCTGGTCTCTCTGGAGGTGAATAGGCTCCCTTGCACTTCCCCATCTGGCAGCACCACCACCCAGCCTGCACCCGATGGGGTCCCTGGGCCTTTGGCAGATACCTCTCTTGCCACTGCTTCTGCCAAGGTGCTTCCAACTCCACAGCCTTTGCTGCCAGCCCCCAGTGGGAGCTCAGCCCCACTACACCCTGCCAAGATGCCAGGTGGCACTGAGCAGCAAACAGAAGGGACTTCTGTTACCTTCTCTCCCCTCAAGTCACCTCCACAGCTGGAGCGAGAGATGGCCTCTCCATCTGAGTGCAGTGAAATGCCCCTTGACCTCTCCTCCAAGTCCAACCGCCAGAAGCTTCCATTGCCGAACCAGCGCAAGACACCCCCCATGCCTGTGTTGACGCCTGTGCACACCAGCAGCAAGGCCCTCCTCTCCACAGTCCTATCTAGGTCTCAGCGCACAACACAGGCTGCTGGCAGCAATGTCACCTCCTGCCTGGGCTCTGCTTCCTCACCTTTTGTCATCTTTCCCGAGATTGTGAGGAATGGGGACCCAAGCACCTGGGTGAAAAACTCAACTGCGCTGATCAGCACCATTCCTGGCACCTATGTGGGAGTGGCCAACCCAGTGCCTGCATCCCTGCTGCTGAACAAAGATCCCAACCTGGGCCTCAACCGTGATGCCCGCCATCTCCCCAAGCAGGAGCCTATTTCCATCATTGATCAAGGAGAGCCTAAGAACACTGGTGCCACGTGTGGCAAAAAGGGAAGCCAGGCTGGTGCTGAGGGTCAGCCAAGCACAGTCAAACGATACACCCCAGCCCGCATTGCCCCTGGGCTGCCAGCGTGTCAAACCAAGGAGCTCTCTTTGTGGAAACCCACAGGGCCAGCAAATATTTATCCACGGTGTTCGGTCAATGGGAAACCCACCAGCACCCAGGTCCTGCCTGTTGGCTGGTCACCATACCACCATGCATCTCTGCTTTCCATTGGTATTTCCAGTGCCGGGCAGCTGACCCCCACTCAGGGGGTGCCCGTCAGGCCCACCAGTGTCATTTCTGAGCTTTCTGGTGTGCCATCTCTTGGCTCTAGTGAAGCTGTGCATGGATTTCCTGAGGGGCAGCTACGAGCTGGGGGCCCCTTTGCTCCAGAACAGGACACTGTCACAAAGAACAAACCTTGCCGGATTGCTGCCAAGCCTTATGAAGAACAAGTCAACCCTGTCCTCTTGACTCTCAGCCCTCAGACAGGGACTCTTGCACTGTCTGTTCAGCCTAGCAGTGTGGACATTCGAGTAAATCAGGGGCCTGAGGAATCAGAGAGCCACCTCTGTTCTGACAGCACTCCTAAGATGGAAAGCCCCCAGGGGGCTTGTAGTATAAAGCTAGCAGGAGATACGAAGCCTAAGAACCAAGTGCTGGCTACCTACATGTCCCATGAACTGGTCCTGGCCACCCCCCAGAACCTGCGCAAGATGCCTGAGCTGCCTTTGCTACCTCATGACAGCCACCCCAAGGAACTCATCGTGGATGTGGTTCCGAGCAGCAAGAGGGGCTCCAGCACAGAGCTTTCACAGCTCGGAAGCCAGGTGGACCTGGGGCGGGTGAAAATGGAGAAGGTGGATAGTGACGTGGCCTTCAATTTAGCCACCTGCTTCCGGGCTGATGGCCTCCCAGCAGCTCCCCAGAGGGGCCAAGCTGAAGTTAGGGGTAAGTCTGGGCAGGCTCGAGTGAAACAGGAAAGTATAGGGGTCTTTGCTTGCAAGAACAAGTGGCAGCCAGATGATATGACCGAATCTCTGCCATCCAAGAAGATGAAGTGTAAAGAAAAGGAAGGTGAAGAGCAGCAGCAGCAGCTACCACAAACCAAGGCCATGGTCCGGAGCTCCCACAGACCGAAGGTGAGTGCCCCATAAGGTCCAGGGTAGCCCTGAGTTGGTCTACTTCACCTGCAGAGGGCAACCTTCTGTCACCCTTCCCTCATGGCATGGTGTTCTTGAGTAACTGTGAGCTGAACTGATTAGAAGGCTTTTCAAAATTGAATAATGACCTGCTGTCCCCTTTCTAAGTTACATTTTCTATATATGGCGTTTTAGTATTAGAAGCTGGAAATAATTCTGTCCCTGAGGCTAGGGAAGCCATTGTCCCAGATGAGGTTGAAAAGTAGAAGGTATTGGTGAGGGAAATCAGTTAATGACAGGCTCTTTCTTCCTTGAATAACCAGTCTTCCTTTTCTTTTGCCGAAACGAGCACTGGCCTTGAGAACTTGGGGACTGGAGAAGGGCCTTTCACAGGGTCATTCCGTGCACCTTTATGGGGAGCCTGTTAAGGATTTGCTTGGAGTTTGGTGAAGTCATAGCCAGTTTTGCTTCAGGGCTAACCCACCAGTTAACTATCCCCTCAAATGCTTGAGATGGCAGGTTTGAGTTTTGGCCTATTGAGAATTTGATGTGCAAGGCAAGTGGGCATCTGGATTTTGTTATTTTTGTTGTTTGTTTTTTTCTGAGACAAGAGTCTTGCTCTGTCAATCTGGGTAGAGTCCAGTGGTGTCATCATAGCTTACAGCAAACTCAAACTTCTGGGCTCAAGTGATCCTCCTGCCTCAGCCTCCCAAGTAGCTGGGACTATAGGCATGTGCTGTAGCATCTGGCTCATTTTTCTATTTTTAATAGAGACTGGGTCTTGCTCTTGCTTAGGCTGGTCTTGAACTCCTTAGCTCAAGCAGTCCTCCTCATGCCTTAGCCTCCCAGAGTGCTAGGATTATAAGTGTGTGAGGCACCATGCCCAGGCTTGACCTTGGTTCTTAATAGGTGGCAGAGTTCTAGGAAAAAAGGTGGGTCAGAAACTCTGGACTCGAATCCAGTGGTCTTCCAGAGGGGGTCTGGAGGCCTCTGGTGATCCCAAGAGAGTCTTAAAACAGTTGAGCATAGAGTTTATTCAGAATATGTAAAAATTTGAAGTTCTATTAATAAGCCTTCAAATTGGATGTCAATGTATACTAAGGGACAGATTTCTAGCCAGAGAGTTGTGTTTGTGATATAAGTTTAGTCTTTTTTGGACCATAGATTGCTTTGGAAAGCTGATGAGGGCTATAGATCTTGTCCTCAGAATTTAGCCAGTAATTTCAGGGTGTTTATGCCTGCCATGTCCCGAAGCCCACTCAGGGACTCCAGGTTAAGAAAGCCTGGGAAAGAGCTTGGGTGGGTTTCACTCAGTGACCTCATAACCACCCTTGTATGTCAGAGACACACAGAATAGGAACATGGGTCATGACATAGTAGAACAAGTACCATTTGGTCTGGTAACTGCAATCTGTCCTTGGTGGTAATAATAATGATAACAATTCACGTTGTTAGAGTCATCATTGTTTGTTGAACTCCTATTATATGTCAGGTGCTTTCTACATATGTTATCTAATTTAATCCTTACAATAACTGTATAAGATGAATGCTGCATCAGCTTGCAGGTGAGAAAATGAAGGAAACAGGCTCAGAGAGGATAAGTTACCTAGAGTTACTCAGCTACCAAATGGCAGAGCTAGAAGTCAAACTCTAGCTTCTTTGGCTCCAAAGTCAATGTTCTTCTTCAGCTCTGCCATGTTCTCTTCCATTCTATTGCTATAGAACTGCTTCACTAAAAATGTTTAGCAAGTGTTTGTTGAATGGCTACTCAGGCAGTGAGGACTATATCCTTATGAGAGTAGTATGGTGGATTGGTGGGGACTATGCTTTCCGGAGCCAGGTACAAAGCCCAAATTTGAATTTTGGCCCCACCTCTTCCCATCTGTGTGATATTGGTCAAGCTGCTTAACATCTCTGGCCCTGTTTCCTCTCCTTTAGGTGAGACAATAATAATATACATTCATTGAGTTGTTGTGAAGATTAAATTAGATGATGATGTGAGATGTGCAGAACAGGCAACTGCATAGAGACAGAAGTGGACTAGTGGCTGCTAGGGCTGAGGATGATAAGATAATTGGGGAGTGACTACTTGATGAGTATAGGGTTTCCATTTGGGGTGATGTAAAATGTTCTGGAACTAGGTAAGTGGTGATGGTTACACAACTCTGTGACTATACTAAAAGCAATTGAATTGTACACTTAAATAAGTAAATTACGTGGTATATCTCAGAAATAAATATGTCAATAAAGTGGTTTAAAAATAAAGGATTAGGCCAGACAGAGTGGCTTCTACCTGTAATCCCAGCACTTTGAGGGGCCAAGGCAGGAGGATTGTTTGAGGCTAGGAGTTAAACACCAGGAGCAACATAGCAAGGCACCATCTCTACAAAATTTTTTAAAAGTTAGCCAGACATGGTGGCACACTCCTGTAGTCCTACTCTGGGGTGCTGAAACAGGAAGATCATTGGCGCCCAGGAGTTTGTGGTTGCTGTGAGCTATGATGATGTCACTGCACTCTAGCCTGGTCTACAGAATGAGATCCTGTCTCAAAAAAAAAAAAAAAAAGATTAAATGAGGTGATATATGTAAGTGCTTAGGACAGTTCCTAATATAGTAAGTGTTCAGTTAATGTTAGTGGGCGCTGCTATTATTGTTACTATTATAAACAAAACAGATATGGTCCTTGCTCTCATGGAGCTTATGTCTTGCAGATGACTCAGTATCAGGCAAGCAGTACCCCTTCCTGTATTAGAATAACAGTTTATTGGGCATACTGGCAGACTGAGAGGGTAGAGAATAAAGTTACAGGATCTAGGGTCAGAGCTCAGCCCTTTGTAACTACCTGTAACAATTCAGTAAATGTCCATTTTTCAGGAGAGCAAATAACTTAGCTCTTTCACTATATTCCATTTTCCTGAGGAAGAAACCATTGATCAGCAAACCAAGATCAGAGGATTATTCCAAACTAGCCCCCAAGAATCAAAACAATCTCCTGTTGGGGCAGCACCCGTAGCTCAGAGGGTAGGGCGCTGGTCACATCCACCAAGGCGGGCTGGTTCGAACCCAGCCTAAGCCAGCTAAAACAACAATGACAACTACAACAAAAAAACAGTCTCTGTTGCCTGCCCTACCTTCCCAAGGCCTCCTGGAATCCTAGAGGGCCTTCTGAATCATCATCAAAGAGACTTCTGCTTCATTTGGTGCTGGACGTATTTCATTGTCTTCTCATTCTTTGGAAAATTCTTTGGAAAATATTTCAAAATTCTTTTAACTGGAGCATTCTTCTCACGTGATCTGCCTATTCTCCCAACTTTTTGAATAAGTTGTAGTGTATAATATATTTTTTACTTTCAGGAAAGTATTTTTTAACTCTTGCAAGAAAATGCTGACAGGCGGGCAGCACCTGTGGCTCAGTGGGTAAGGCGCCAGCCCCATATACCAAGGATGGTGGGTTCAAATCTGGCCCAACAACAACAACAACAACAAAAATAGCCGGGCGTTGTGCTGGGCACCTATAATCCCAACTACTCGGGAGGCTGAGGCAAGAGAATCGCCAGGAGTTGGAGGTTGCTGTGAGCTGTGACGTTATGGGCCCTCTACCAAGGGTAAAAAAGTGAGACTCTGTCTCTAAAAAAAAAAGAAGAGCGGTGCTTGTGGCTCAAGGAGTAGGGCGCCGGCCCCATATACTGGGGGTGGCGGATTCAAGCCTAGCCCTGGCGAAAAACTGCAAAAAAAAGAAAGAAAAAGAAAGAAAATGCAGACAGGCTCGGTGCCTGTAGTACAGTGGTTACGCTACCAGCCACATACACGTAGGGTGGCAGATTGGAGCCCAGCCTGAGCCAGCTAAATAACTGCAACAACAACAACAACAACAAAAAGCTAGGTGTTGGGGCGGGTGCTTATAGTCCCAGCTACTTGGGAGGCTAAGGCAAGAGAATCACTTAAGCCCAAGAGGAGGTTGCTGTGAGCTGTGATGCCACAGCACTCTACTGAGGCGACATAGTGAGACTCTGTTTTAAAAAAAAAAAGAAAAAAAGTGCAGATAAATCCCTTCTAGATTTTCTGTTTTACTTGTTTTTGTCTATCTTAGGAATAAAAGTTAATGATCTGTACTTGAATGAGCCAGCTGAATGTGATATTCAGAAATAAATAGGACATGCTCAAATTTGTTATGTATTTGATTTTATTCCTCCTGACTTAAAAACAGTTTTTCTCTGGCCATACCTGAAGGTGAGATTTTAAGCAGCAGTTCCACATCTTCCTCTTTCCTCCCCAGGTTTTTCCTTCTAATATTTTGATTTGTAGGAAGTGGCAGCAAGCAGGGGGGAAACTGAACTTGAATTTTTAACTTAGCCCTCTACTGAATAAGAAGCTGGAGTTCACGGGATGGGAGACTACTCAGCATGGGTAGTGGTGACTCCCTACCCCTGGAGAATTTAGATCCCTAAAATGTTCCATTAGTAAGATATCTTCTATCTCCTTAGCTGGAACTGGACAGTAATAATCTTCTAGAAGATGAGGTGCAGGTCTGCTTCGGGGAAAAAAAAACTCAAGCAGGTTAACTCTTTTTTTTCTCCTAGAACCTGCTTTCATTTTTTTTCTTGTTCTTTTCTTTTCTTTTTCTTTTTTTTTGCAGTTTTTTTGGCCGGGGCTGGGTTTGAATCTGCCACCTCTGGCATATGGGGCCAGTGCCCTACTCACTGAGCCACAGGCACTGCCCTTTTTTTTTTTTTTTCTAACAGAGTCTCACTCCGTTGCCCATGCTAGAGTGTCCTGGTATCAGTTTAACTCACAGCAACCTCACACTTATGGGCTCAAGCAATCTTCCTGTGTCTCAGTCTCCCAAGTAGCTAAGACTACAGGCACCTGCCATGATACCTGGCTAATTTTTTTTTTATTTTTAGTAGAGATGTGGTCTTGGCTCTTGTTCAGGCTGGCCTTGAACTCCTGAGCTCTAGCAGTCCTCCTGCCTCAGCCTCCCAGAGTGCTAGGGTTATAGGCATGAGTCACCATGCCTGGCCTAGGACCTACTTTTGTTGTTCAAACATTTTGTTTATTCTGCACTCTCAGAATACTAGAATACTGGAAATACCTATATTGCCCTATTTCTTGTTTGGTGGCATGGAGAGACCTCAAAGCTTGTGAGAATATGTGACTATTAGGCTGACAGTGTCCTTGTAGCATATGAGCACAGCCATTGTACTTCTTGGATGCACCAGGCAGTAGGCATGAGAGAGGCTGAGTGGAAGCAGCTGAGAAAGGGAATAGGGGAGGAGAGGTAGGGAGAGCTGATACCAAGAGGCCCAGGCTGGGGACCAGGAGCCCCACGCCATAGTGCCTGCCCTGTATCTTGTTGCTATAAGCACAAGTGGGCTAGCTTGCAGGGTGGCGTGATAAGTGGCAGCCCCCTGAGTAAGTAGACACATTGGGCTGGGTGTTGACCTGGACAAATCATTCAACCTCTTGTCTTGGAGCTTTAGTTTCCTCACCTGTTCAGTGGGGATAATATTAGCTTCTCATCTCAGGGTTGTTGGGAGGATATAATCAAATAATAGAGATGAGAGAATTTTGAAAAGTTGAAAGTGCTGCAGAATATAAAGGGGCATTATTAATAATGCCTGGGCCTTTTCATTGTGTCTCATAAGCATAGGGAGATTTGAATTGCTCCTGTATCATGTTTTTCTTCTTGCCTTAGTTGAATCTATTTTCTGGTATTAATTTGCATGTGAAAACAGACAATTTTTCTTGAGTTGGTCCATACTGGAAATTATTTTCAGTTATTGGTGTCAATACTATTCACAGTGAAGTTATTTGAACGATGTAAGTCACTAAACTTGCAGAATAGGCATTTTGTTTAATGCTGGTCCCTCCATTGGTGTTTGGCTATAGAAAGTATGGGGCCTGACTTTGCACCTTTTAAAATGACTGGGTGTGAGCTGGCCGGTTAGCTCAGTTGGTTAGAGCGTGGTGCTGATAAAATGACTGGGTGTTTATTCAATGGCTTGTGAACACAGACTCTGTGGACCTCTTTAAAGTGATGGGATACGTATGTCTTTAGGGATTAGCTAGGGCACCAGATTCTGTCCAGAAGAGTGTATAACCCACTGTGGAAGGCAGCATTTGGTCCTGTTCCCTTTGCCCCCCACTCCCACCCCAGGTAGCTTGTATCTATGTGTCAGAAACAGGTCACAGTAGCTCAACCCTGGGAGAGCTTTCTTATGAAGCAAAACTGACCTCAGACCTGACTCTTTCTACCTCTTCACAGTGCCGAAAGCTGCCCAGTGATCCCCAGGAACCCACCAAGAAAAGCCCCAAGGAGGCTTTGGATTCAGGAAAAGAGCACAATGGAGTCAGGGGAAAGCACAAGCTCCGGCAGCCAACAAAGCCGGAGTCCCAGTCTCCAGGAAAACGAGCTGAAGGCCATGAGGAAGGTAGGCCTAGAGGCCCTGGCCTTCTGGAGTAGGCTGCAGAGGGATCCCTGTGGCATGGTGGTGAGGGAAGAGGGGCTTGGAGACTTGACTGGGAAGGTGAGACTTCTTCACCAGGGAAAGGAGCGATGATTGACACCTCTAGGGCCAAGGCAATGGAAGAGAAACAGGGGCTCATTCTGCTCACCCTGAGCGCCAGAATAAGGCACACTCTGAAGGCCGAAAGAGATGGTTTTCAGACCACAAATGTCAGTCCTACAACAGAGTAACCAACCCATTTCCCTGCAATGGGTCTAGGCCCCCAAAAGAAACAGGCTTAAGGAGGATTTAGACAAGAACAACAGAATGGGGGTTCATTACACTGTTTTCTCTCCCTTTGAGTATATTGGAAAACTCCCATTCTAAAAAGATAAAAATAAGTTTTCTAGCTAGCTAGACGGGTTTAGAGAACTCCTCCAACCTTTATTATTCAGGGATACATAGGGTGTTTGGGGTATGATGGGTAGTGTATGTGTGTTTAACCCGTGCACTCTGCCACAAATACTTCCTCTGCACCCTCATCAGGGAGAGAATCCCAGGCATTCTTGAGTAGACTGTGTTCATGGTCTCACCTATCTTACATTATCTTCCTCTTCTTGTCTGTTCTTATATAGCAGTTTTCCTCTATCCACCGTTTCCTGTCCCCATCTTCCTGCCTTGGGCAGTCTCCTAAGATTCATTGAAATTGCCCTTCTCTGGGATCTGCTCCAGCTCAGTTACAACTTTGTTGAGGATTAGCAGCCTCAGAGTTACATAGTTGGCTGGGCCTCCTTTCTGTTATGCTATTGAATTGATACTATACACTGCCTTTTTGGTGTCAGCCAAAGTGACCAAATTTCTAGTTTTAAAAAACTCGTAGGAAATCCTCATTATCTTTAAGATGTACACATGGGATAGCAGCATAAAGGGAGCTAATAATGGTAACCTAGGGCAACCATAGAGTAAACACAAACCTTCCTATAATTTTTTCATGTAAGCCTGTCAGGTGGGCTTTCTGGCTTTTAGACTGATTGTAATGTCTCTGCTTTCTTTTTTGAAACCACACATCCCTCCAGGTTCCTTGGAAAAGAAAGCAAAGAGCAGTTTCCGTGACTTCATTCCTGTGGTTCTGAGCACCCGGACGCGTAGTCAGTCTGGTGAGTGAGACTAAGGCGATGGCCTCTTTTGGAATTATCTACATAAAAGAGGTAGCAGCCTGGTTGAATGCTTTTCCATTGGTCCAGGTGGAGTGCTTGGAATGTAATTCACTGTGCCAAGATGGCCAGCTCCTTGCAGAGACAATAGAGCCTAGTGGCAGTAGGGGCCATTGCCCATGGTTTTAGGGCTATTTATTTAATTTATCAGATCAGGGATTTGACATTTCTTGTCGAGACCCCATGGTGGAAAGAGGAAATTCCTGTCTCATGCAGGGAAGTTTGTTCTCCTCCATGCTTTGGTATCTTGTGATTATTGGGGCCAATCTTTGGCACAGACATTTAACCTTTGGGCCTTGGTCATATTGCCTTTTGTGATAGACATCATCGGGCGGCGCCTGTGGCTCAGCGAGTAGGGCGCCGACCACATATACTGAGGGCTGCGGGTTCAAACCTGGTCCTGGCTGAACTGCATCAAAAATTAGCCGGGCGCTGTGGTGGGCACCTGTAGTCCCAGCTACTTGGGAGACTGAGGCAAGAGAATCGCTTAAGCCCAAGAGATGGAGGTTGCTGTGAGCTGTGACTCCACAGCACTCTACTGAGGGTGATAGAGTGAGACTCTGTCTCCACAAAAAATAAAAACAAAAACAAAAAAATTAGAAAAGTCATTGATTCATCAGAGCTAGCAGAATCACATTTTGCCCCTTGAGTTTGTATCAGTCAACCCCCAGGGTCTAAAAATATAGCCCTTTCCTGTCTCCTCAACTTTCTGCGAGCCTCCGTGGTGCTACAAAAGGCTAGAGATGGTTTCCTGATTCACCCGGATTTCTATGTAAATTGGACAGAATGGGGAGGCAGGGCACAGTGTAAACTCAGTTGTCTAACATTCTATTAATTGGCACCTCCGCACATGGCAAGCACAGTGGTGGTAATTGGGGCTCGTAATGATGGCCTGAAGGCCTCGAAAAATCCTGAAGTGTCCTCTGAATCATCAAAGAGCGATTACATTACAGCCAGTCCCATTTTAGTGTTAAACATACTATACTGTATTTGATTCTTTGGAAATTGGTGATCCCTGTGTGATCTCTATGGTGATTTTGTATTAACCAGAATATTAGATTAACCAGAACACTTCATTCCCTGCCTGGTCTACATAGTGGAAAGATTATTAGTTATTTGTTGTCTTTAAACAGTCTGACTGACTTGAAGTCTTTGGTCAAGGACTGCTGTTTGTCTCAA
Source organism: Arctocebus calabarensis (assembly GCA_963573935.1). Taxonomy (NCBI): domain Eukaryota; kingdom Metazoa; phylum Chordata; class Mammalia; order Primates; family Lorisidae; genus Arctocebus; species Arctocebus calabarensis. The sequence continues at coordinate 18,386 of CAUYON010032175.1, forward strand.
ACCATTTTTTTCTTTTGCTGACCTCACTTGGGTCTGGGGATTGTCGAGTTAATAGCTGGGCCTTGGGAGAAAGACAGTAGTGTCTCACAGCCACTTCCAAGGAAAGTGTCAGATCTCCTGTAGTGTGAAACTGGGCCAATTTAGGATTGGACTTTTGTTGTTAGCAGAGTTGGAGGAAAGAATGGGGAGAGAAAATTGTCTTTTGGCAAGGTAGCTGAGGAAGACAAGAAAGTTGAGGTCCATCCTGGGGTGGTTGGGAGTGGAGGGGGAAGTGCTTGCCCAGTGGCAAGGAACAGCTGCAACATGGTGGGGGGAGGTACCAGTGAGGAAGCTCCACCCCTGAGCTCTTGGCAATTCAGGAGGAGGTGGGGTCAACTTAAGGGAAGAGGGCCTGGCTGGGTGCATTTGGGCGTGACTCAAATAGGCTATTTCATCAGGAAAGGGACTCCTTCTGGCTTCATTTTTCCTGAGACTCTCCTTTTGTGATGATTCTGCTTGAACAGGGTGGCTCTGTCCCTGAGGTTGGTGGTGCCACAGAATGATCCAGGGCTGGAGAGTCCTACTTCATCCTCTTCTAGACCCTGATTTCCCAAACACCTGTGGCCCTCTTCTGCTCTTCACACAATGCTTGGTGCCTCCTAAGCACCAAGCAAGAGATTGTGGGTGAATTCAAGTGACACAGTAACGTGGATGAGCAAGGGTGTGTGTTTTTAATATTTGATAGTTGTCTGGTATATTGGACTCATAAAGCACTTACAGGTGAAAGATCTCATTTGAGCCTCAAAAAAGCCCTGTGTGGTCCATAAGGGGAGAACAGTATCTCTGTTTTATAGATGAGAAACTACAGTGAAGGAATTTTCCCAAAATGCACAGCTAATAACTGGCAGAGCCTGAACTTGAACCCAGATCTTCAAACTCCTAGTCCAGGGCACTCGCTTCGACACCATACTTTGTCCTTTGAAGAGGTACCTTACCGTCCTCTGTACATCCCGTCCACAGGAAGCATCTGTAGCTCCTTTGCTGGTATGGCAGACAGTGACATGGGAAGCCAAGAAGTCTTTCCCACAGAAGAGGAAGAGGAAGTGTCCCCCACCCCAGCTAAGCGTCGCAAGGTGAGAAAGACGCAGCGGGACACCCAGTATCGCAGCCATCATGCCCAGGACAAGACCCTGCTGAGCCAGGGCCGCAGGCACTTGTGGCGAGCCCGAGAAATGCCCTGGAGGACAGAGGCTGCCCGGCAAATGTGGGACACCAATGAGGAGGAGGAGGAAGATGAGGAGGATGGCCTGGTGAAGAGGAAGAAACGGAGAAGGCAGAAGAGCCGAAAATATGAGACAGGGGAGTACCTGACCGAGCAAGAAGAAGAGCAACGGCGGAAAGGGAGAGCAGGTAAGGCTGGCCAGGGCTGCTGTTACCTCCACCAGTATGGCTTCTGGGAACCCTCGGGCATCTCTACACCAGCCAAACACCTCAGGACCCAGAGAAACCTGGTGCTATGACCTCCAGCTGCCAGAGGGGGTCACTCAACTTCAGCCCTGAGCTATTGGCTTTGGGTTGAGATTGCATGAGTTTGGACTGGCCTACAGGTGAGCTGAGGACTGAAGGCCCAAGCCCTTTGGTTTCTTATAGAAGTCTGAACGTGTAGACAAGGCCATAATGACCTCCTTGGCATGGGACAACTCAGTGCCAGGGAGTTCTCTGGTTGGCTTGAGGGAGTCGAATCTTTCAGGAGGACAGGTTCTCTCTCCTAGAATTTTGGGTTTAAGAAGAAAGAGGGTATCAGCTGCCTTTCCTGGGAATGCCTCAAGCCCCTAAACTAAAAAGAAGTACAGTGGTTCCCTCAAACCAAGAGAAGAACTTCAAGTAGAAGCGGGCACAACTTTGCTTTCTCAGTTAAAGCCACAATGATTGTTCAGAGGCGGAATGAAGCTTTGAGGTGAGCCAAGCAAGGTGGCATCATTTTTGTTGGACCTCAGTTGGCAAAGCAGGCAGCCAAGAGAGAAAACCAGGCTTTCTTTTACTACGTCAGATGCTATGATACACAATCATGGAGATACAGACTGTCACAGAGGCTAATAGGAGTATGGTCCGCTACATGCTATTCAGGTCCATTCCTATAGAGGATTTCTAAATGAGCAAAAAGCATATCTCTGAGTTCCATAAGAACACCTCTGTTTCTCACTTTCATTGTCTGACCTCTATCCTGGAGCACCAATTGATTGCCTCCTATAATGTATTCATCCTGAGCTGCCAGTAAACATCTTCATTCTCCTTACTAGCTATAACTAAATAATCCCATTGAGTGGGTAGTAGATTCTGGGTTTGCTATAATGCAAAGAAGGCTTAACCTTATTCTGGTTCTGTTTAAATGGAGATATATATGATACATATTCCTATGCTCAAGAGAGTAATTGTGCTAATTTTCATCAACTATGTGAAAGTGAGGACAATTTTCCCTTTCTTCTATGAGCTGTCAAGCTGTTGGCCTCAACCACTTATGTTAGGATGAAGAGGAGCTTTTGTATATCACCTGATATTCTCTAATGGGGACTAGTTTGCTAGCTTGGAAGCTTCCTGTGGAACTTATAAGCTCTTGGAACTGGAAAGACCTTCAAGGTTATCTGGTTCAGGTTGCCACCCAATGCAGAAATAGAGATCTCCACAGCATTCTTGTCAGGTAGTTAGAGTTTGTGTGAACACCTCTAGTAATGTGGAGAACACCACTGATTGAAGCATCCTATTTGATTTTGAAGAAGCTCCAATTGTTGGAAAGTAGGTTGTTTTCCTATGGATCTGTCAAAGAGATTTTCCATTGAGGCAGCTGGTTTTGGCATGTGGTTGGGTCACCTTCCTCCAGATCTGATTATGGCATCTTCATGCAGGACTTGCCTGACAAACATCTCCCTACTCAGAAAGCTTCAATCCCTCCTACTGCTACCTATCTTTCAAGTTGACATCATAGTCAGGTAAAAGCCAGACTAGGCAGGTCACCCTACTCCTGACTGAACCTCATGACCTTTCCTTTCATCCTGGGCTTTGCTATCTTCCTTCTTGATCTGCCAAGGAGGTAGGGAAGGCCACTTCCACTCACACACTTGCTACCTCCCCTCTCTAGTCCTTTGTGTGCTACTATAAATCCCTTGCTCCTCTGTAATTGAATAAACTCCAGCGCCTGCCCTGCCCTGGGTAGATGGGGTAGGGGGCTCTTTCTTTGCCTGGGCAAAGCACACTGTAATGTGACTTCCTCATGCTTCCTGAGGTCCTCACAAGGCACAGTTCTGTTCCTTCCTCTTTTGCCTCATCTTAAACTTTTTGCATCAAAATCCTGAGTTTAGGCTGGGTGCAACAGCTCATGCCTGTAATCCTAGCACTTTGGGAGCCCAGGGTGGGAGAATCACTTGAGGCCAGGGGTTGGAAGACCAGCCCAAGGAACATAGTGAGACCTGGTCTGTACAACAGTTGAAAAATGAGCTTGGTGTGCTGTGGTCCCGGCTACTCAGGAGGCTGAGGCAGGAGGATCACTTGAGCCCAGGAATTAGAGGTTGCAGTGAGCTATGATCATGTCAGTATGCTCTAGCTTAGGTGACAGAGTGAGACCCTGTCTCGAACAAAAATATGAGAATCCTGGGTTTAAAATATTCTAGTTGGAAGTGTCATTATAGGCCATGTCATATAGTAATTCTTGGACAGGCAGTAGGGACCTGCTAGCAAGCTGGGGCTAGTTGGGAGAAGAGGATGGTAGAGTAGTAGCTTGTCTTCTAAGAGCTATGCATAAGCTATAGCTACATCTTCCTACTGGAACAATGACTCTTACATCTTCATCTGCCCTTGGCAGTGTCATAGGTAAGAGCCTCTGTCAAGGTTGGGGGAGGCAAGTTGGGTACTTTTGGATCTCAATTCCTTCATTTCACAAATTGGGGAAAATGAAGCTGCAGTTAATTCATTTCATAGACATACTGATCTCTTGCCATATGCTACACATGGTGTCCAGTTCTGTTGGGGAACTAAAGAACACACAGTCATGGCCCTACTTTAAGAGCTTGTACTTAAATAATATAATAATTATGCCTTATTCCAAATAGCACTTTATAGCTAGGCACAGTGGATCACGCATGTGATCCTAGCACTCTGGGAGGCCAAGGCAGGTGGATTACATGAACTCAGGAATTCAAGACCAGCCTGAGCAAGAGTGAGACCCCGTTTCTACTAAAAATAGAAAAACTAGCCAGGCATTGTGGCTGGCACCTGTGGTCGCAGCTACTCAGGAGGCCGAGGCAAGAGAATCACTTGAGCCCAAGAATTTGAGGTTGCTATGAGCTATGACATCACAGCATTCAACCCCAGGGTGACTGAGTGAGACTCTGCCCAAAGCCCCCCCAAAATAAATAAACAAATAGCACTTTATAAAAGAACTTTACATATATCATTTCATTTCATTCTCATATCACTCCTGTAATGTGGATTATGTTCTCCTCATTTTACAGATATGGAAACTGAGGCTCAGCGATTATGACTTGCTTCCAGCCAATCACAGCAATTACTGATGAAGCCACTTAACACTAATGTTAAAAGATGTGTGTAAATACAATCTATCACCCCTTTACATGGGGGTTAGGACAGACCCTATCAGATGAAGCTCTTGATAATGGAGTTTCCAGCAGGCTGTTTTGAAATTAGAATGTGCTTTGTTCAGCGAGCCGTGACTAGAATTCGAGATGTTGTCCAGTGAAATTGATGACTTGATTTCTACTCAGGGAGGGTAGCAGGTTTCTACTCTTGACTACCAGCTAAGTAGGCTCATGGAACCTTCTTGTTTTGAGAAGTTTTTCTGACTTTGATCTTTGTGTCCTCAGAGGGTGGCAATTGGAGCAGTCAAGTGGGTAGAGCTGAGACTGTGGAGGCAGCCTTCTATCATTTATTCCCCACTCCCTTGTACTTGATAGTTGTCATCAGCAGAGTAACTAAATTTGCTTCCATACTAGAGTGGAGAAAGGGACAAAGGGGAAAAAGACATAGAGAAAAAGCTGAAAAGGAATTACCATGTGCTTAGGACTATGAGGAAATGTTCAAGTTAAAATTTCCCTTCTCTTGGAGACAGGTGGCCTTCTTGGACAGATGGGCCACCTCCTGTTATCAGGGCTGGGAGCTGTCCCCTGCTTGTAGAGGAGGGACTTTGACATTGAAGTAGCACATCCATTCATGAAGTATTTAGTCAGGGCTGCACTAAATACCCATAGCCCATAGTTATACATCTTTGCACTGAGACTCTAATCCCCAAAGTCCTCTGATTCATCTTCAAGGAAGGTGTTACTTTTCTTTGTTCCATTTCTCTGACATCCATTCTTTCTTATTTCTTGCCTTCAGATTTAAAGTCCCAAAAGCAGAAGACTTCCTCCCAGAGTTCGGAGCACTGCCTCAGGAATAGGAACCTTCTTTTGCCCAACAAAGCCCAGGGGATCGCAGATTCACCAAATGGTTTCCTCCCAAATAACCTGGAGGAGCCGGCCTGCCTTGAAAATTCAGAAAAGCCATCAGGAAAACGAAAGTGCAAGACCAAGCACATGGCAAATGTCTCAGAAGAGGGAAAGGTATGTTCCCATCAATGGGAGTTATGCAGGAGAGAGGAGCAGGCCAGAGAAGGCTGGCTTCCCACCATGTTCCTCAGCCAATAGTCCTCTGTGGGTTGGACAGAGGGAGGGAGGGGGTGGATGGGGGACTCAATTTAACCCATGTTTATGAAAGTCTTCTAAGTTGGTTCTATAAGGGTCAGAGGGCAGATTTGAAAAATGAGAACTACTACTACAGTTATAGCTAACTATAGAGTTTGGCCCATGATGGCTTTTCCACTATAATCCTTGGATCTCCTTTCAGTTAAGGAAGAGTTAAAGAGTATGGCAGGATGTTAGCCTGAATAGCTTAGCTTGTTAATGTCCAATCAAGAAGCTTTTCTCTGGGAATAACTTATTAGAAACTAATCATGGAACTTTTTGAGTCAATCAAGGTAGAAAACAACTTATAGGAGCAAGATTTGGATGTCCGGACAAAGATTGCTTGAGGGTGGGGACAAAGGAATTCCACTTGGGTCCAGCTTATAGCTACCCTTCCCCACCCCTGCTCCCCAGTTCCTTTGGTTCTCATGGAAGCATAGAATTGAGTAAGTGGGCACTCACCAGTCAATAGCCAGACAAGCATTCCTAGAACCGTTGTTCAAAATTGACATCTCTTTTTGAGTCTGAAATTCACAGCATTGGTGTTGGGTTCCATGTTGTACTATTAGAAGAAAAAATCAGATGATCCTTATCTGGGGTAAGCTTTATATTTGAGAGTAGTGCAGATCCAGATTCAAATATATATACATAATATGTGTTTGTCATTGACAACCAAAAGCAAAAGATTATCTCGGGCTTGTTTTTTTCTTTTGTTTCGTTTTGTTTTTGTTTTTGTTGCCTCAGTAGAGTGCTGTAGCGTCACAGCTCACAACAACCTCCAGCTCCTGGGCTTAGGTGATTCTCTTGCCTCAGCCTCCCGAGTAGCTGGGACTACAGGCACCTGCCATAACGCCTGGCTATTTTTTGTTGCAGTTTGGCCAGGCCAGGTTCGAACCTGCCACCCTCGGTATATGGGGCTTGCTCCCTACTCACTGAGCCACAGGCGCCACCCATCTTGAGCTCATTTTGGTGGTTGTGGTTCCCATGGATCTCTCCAGCTCCAGAGCAGGAGTCCCTGAACAGTACTGTTGGGAGACCCAATTGTTTGTGTTCCTTCCTTTCCTCTTCTCTTCCCAGAACCTCGTTTCAACTCAGACCAGATACTCAGGCTTATTTCCTCCTCTTTAAAAATGGAAGTGATGCACCATACCCTCTGAATATTACAAGGTTTCTTGGGGGAACAAAGAAGGCAGTGTCTGTGACAGGCTTTGATAACTGTGAAGTGCTTTCCAAGAATTGGTGTGCTTCATCGTGCTTCAGGCAGAGGCAGGAAAGAGGAAACAGAGGCATAATGTGGCAAGGTAGCAGTGTCCATTCCCTCTGACCCCCAGTGTGATAGGACAGAGGACCTGGGGAAAAGCAGGGAACTCTGGTCTGTGCTAAGTGCTTTATCCACATTATCACTCCTAATTCACAAAGCACCTCTTAGAAGCACCTCACTTCAGTATGGTGAAGAAATGGAGGCTCTAGAAGGTTAAGGGACTTATGTAAGGTCATTCAGTTGTCACGAGTGACAGAGTTGGGATATGAAGCAGACCTGTCTGCCTTTGGAGCCCTGGCTCGTTCCTTATGCATCCCAGTCTCTGAATCACAGGTGGCTTCTGCTTATATCTGGGAGACACTGGGGGAGGAAGGCAGTTGAACAGAAAAACTGCTACCTCAAGTAGCTCTGGCAAAAGGTGGATATCCCGGCTGGGCACGGTGGCTCTGTAGCTCACGCCTGTAATCTTAGCACTCTGGGAGGCCAAGGTGGGTGGATTACCTGAGTTTAAGAGTTTGAGACCAGCCTGAGCCAGAGTGAGACCTCATCTCTAAAAATAGCTGGGCATTGTGGCGGGTGGCTGTAGTCCCAGCTACTTGGGAGGCTGAGACAAGAGATTCGCTTGAGCCTAAGAATATGAAGTTTCGGTGCCCTCATATTCTTAATATGCCCTCATATTCCTCAATACGAGGTTTGTGTCTATCGAGAGCAACAAAGTGAGACTCTATATCAAGAAAAAAGGATGAGTATCTCAGGCTCCTGGTCTCCCACTCTTCCCACTCTCCAGGCACTCAAATGGATGGCCCCATCCCACACAGAGGTATCCGGCCACCTGACATTCAGCAGCGCACTCTACTGCTTCTGTCTTATTATTTTGTCCAGCAGTGTGTCTGCTGAAATGTTCTCCTGGAGAGGTTTTTGTCCCTCCCCGGGGCCTCCCTTTATCCCTCCCATCTTCCTTTCTGTCCCAGTCACTACCACCTGCTCCAGTTGCCCCCATGGCACAGGGCTTTGTAGTGGGAAGCAAGGTGGGGAGGAGGGCAGCGGATGCTCCTGTAACACTAAAGCAGGGCATTGGCCAAGGATTTATTCCCACAGGGGCTCAAAGACAGAAGGGAGAGAAGTGGGGTCCCCCAATTCTTGTTCTTATCCCTCTCAGGCAGCCTGCTTCACTGCTTTGTGGCAGTTCTGGCCCCCAGAAGGAGAGGCACCCTTTGGTTCCTGGCTTGGCTTTAGCAAAACCCTAGGTACTTAACCTAACATCCTCCAGTCCTGTCATTGTACACTCTATCCTCCTGGCAGTAAAGCGGTGTTACACCCTCATAGCTGGTGCCTTCCTGCCAGAGATTGTACTTCTCTGCCCTTTCAGGATGGGGACTCATTGTGGCTTCTTATTGTCTTGGGGCTTACCAGAGGAAACAAAGGCCCTGCTACTGTTCCTCTGCTACTGTTCTTTTCCTGACTTTGTCTTTCTAGGCAACTTTTCTGGCTGCTCAGGGCTCTGTGTATAGCTGGCTTGGACCAAATCTACAAATATTTGTTGTAATAATGTGTCCAACTCTGAGTTAAATGCTTTAAGGAACAGAAAAAAAATATGACAGTATAGACCCTGCCCTCAAGGAGCTTAAAACCTAGCAGGAGAGGCAAGGCTTTCCTGTGAAGCACTGGAAAGAAAGAAGAAAGTGAGGCATCAGGCATCAGATTATGTGATTCAGACTAGGTGCTCTGGATATGCAGAGAAAGAGGGTAGGGGGACCAGAGGGTTGTAGAATATTGTAGACAACATAGGACTGAGCCTTGGTGCTCTGAGGGATTTGGATAAGTAAGAAGTATTCATTATCTTTGTGGTGTAATAAATTACTCTAAAACTTAGCAGCTTTATCCAACAATAAACATGTATTATCTCAGTTTCTGGGGGTCAGGAGTTCAGGAGCATTTTAGCTGGGCCTGGCTTGGGGTATCTCATGAGATTGCAATTGAGGCGACATCCAGGTCAGCATTCATCTGAAGGCTTGACTGGAACTGGAGGATCTACTTCCAGGGTAGCTGCTCACATGGCTGGCAAGTTAATGCTGATTGTTGACAGGAGCCTGCCTTTCCTTGCCCTGTAGATTTTTCTAAAGGGATGCTTGAGTGTCCTCAAGACACAGCAACTGGCTTTCCCCACTATGAGTGATCTAAAAAGAGAGCAAGCCCTATGATTGCACCAATGTACAGAATTATGATTCAATAAAATTATAAATAAATAAATAAATAAATAAATAAATAAATAAATAAAAAGAGAGCAAGGCAGAAGCCACAGTGTCTTTTAGGACACCATCATTTTTGCAATTTCCTGTTATAGTTGCACAGGTGATCCCTTTGCAACATAGGAGGGGATACACAAGAGCATGAATGTCAGGGGATGGGGATTGCTAGGGGCCATCTTGGAGGCTGGCTACCCTAGTCTGCCCTCAGCCCCCCAGTGACTCATGTTCTTCTCACACACAAAGTATATCCCCCTTCCGAAAGTCCCCCCACAGTCTCATCCAATTATGGCATCAGCTCCCAGTTGAGAATCTCATCATCTAACTTAGGTCCAAGTTGGGTTCTTGAATGTAGCTTCTCAAGCACAGTTCCTCCTGGTCTGAAGACCCCTGAACTAGAGACAAATTACCTGCCCTCACAGACCCATGTACCACAGTAGGACAGGCATAAGAATCCTTTGTAGATATTCCAGTTCAAAATGGGGGGAAAAGAGAGACACACAGGAGTTGCTCACAAGGGTCTGATTCTCTTTATGTTTTGTGAGCAACTGCCTTGTAGCTCATTATCTCAAAGATCCAGCAAGCAAGAAATTGAGGCTCCATAAGGTTGGCCTTTGCCCCAGGTCTTATAGCTAGTGGACGGCAGAGGCAAAATTCAAAGTCCAGCCTGTCTGATTCTCAAGCCTGAGCTAATCCCACCACCCCAAGTGGGCCTGAGTATGATCTGGGGACATGGTGCAGTAAAAGGTAAAAGCCTGTGAGGGTTGGCTGTGGGGGAGGGAAGGTATTTGCAATAAGAGTGAAGCTTTAGAAGTTTAGGAGCTATGACTCTTTAGTCAAAGATACGTGTCTGCATTTCTCTTTACTCTTCAGAGTTCACTTTGGCATAATTATTTATACATAGGACTTGTAAAAACCTCAATAAATGGGGATTTTAAGGTTAGTAAAGAAGAAGGTATGCGGAGTGCTTGAGAGAAGCTGAGGTATCTCCTCAATCTCTGATTGCCAGTCCTTTCATCTTTCCTTGGTCTGTGGGCTTGAGGATTTGAGCCTCTTCATGTCTCCCCAGTGAGTAGAAATGCAGGGGAGCCTGTGCTGATCCTAGAAATACTTAATGTGGCTAGTTGACCGACCACCCAGCTCCTAGCTTTAAACCTAATGGGTCATATAAGGTGCTGTAAGCAAAACATAGCATGGACATAGATGAAATGAGCTGGCCTTGGCAGATGAGTGGAATGGCCATAATGGGTGGGATATGTTACTGGGCCTGATCTAGGACTGCATCTTTGCTTTCCAGGGCAAAAGTCGTTGGAGCCAGCAGAAAACACGATCTCCCAAATCTCTTACCCCAACAAAACCTACAGAACCATGTACACCCTCTAAGTCCCGAAGTGCCGGCCCAGAGGAGGCCTCAGAATCACCTACAGCTAGGCAGATTCCCCCGGAGGCACGTCGGCTCATAGTAAACAAAAATGCTGGTGAGACCCTCTTGCAGAGGGCTGCACGTCTTGGATATAAGGTAAGGGAGCTTCCAGGGCACAGGGTGCCATTGGACTGAGCATCTGTGGGGAAGTTTCTCTCCTGGGACCTTCTGGGGCTTGAGTCCAGGCTGACCTTCTAGGCCAAGATTGCCTCTGGGGCTCCTTGACCCTTACCCTTCTGATCTCAGTGTGTGGGAAGGCAAGCTCATTTGAATGTCACTTTGGGATGAACACAATTTAAATGGAAACACAGTATTGTGTAGTACATTCATGGACCAGGAGTTTTGAATGTTTATATTGTCTTGAATTTCTCTGTGTGGTAGGTTTCCTCCTCTGGCTGCCTCTCATTTTGGCTTCTGGGAGAAGGGTCAGGAGCGTGTTTAAAGGGGCAAGGCTGAGCTAACCCCACCTTATACTACTTCCCTTTAGGTTGGAAAGAAGGCAGGAAAGGAAGCTGGCCTCTTGAGCAGCTCTTCTGTTGTATTAAGAGCTCTGATTACTTCATATCATTTAATCTTCACATTAAGCCTATAGAAGTATGATTTATTATCCCCATTTTATGGATGAGAAAATAGAGGCTTAGCTGTGTTAAATGATATGTCTAAGATCACTCAACTACTATATAAACATGAGTCTGATTTCAAACTGAGGATTTTGATTCCCAAGTGTGAGGTAGGGGTGGAAGACTGATTAATTTACATTAAGTTATGTTGTTGTACATTTTAGTCATTCTTCATTTTTTGTTGAATATGTGTCTTTGCCCTCAGCACTGATTATTTCCTTGGAGTTTGGTCCCAGCAGTGGAGTTGCTGGTTAGTTATAGAGTGTGCCTTTTGTTTTAAGGCTTTCTATCCCTATACCTGACTCATATCAAGCCAGCCAGGCTGGTCAGCCCGGGAGAGCTGATGTGACAGTGTCTCACTGTCAAGCCACCCATCTTTTCTGAGCACCCAGTGTGGGTGTCTGGATAGCAGCCAAGGGAGACCTGAAGCAGAAATGGAGACCAATCCTTGCCATCAAGGTTAGTTGTCTTGTACCCTGGGCAACACTAGCAAACAGGAAACCATCGGAAAAGCAAAGAGGACAGGGCTGGAGTGCAGGGCAGCCTGTTGGGAGGGCAGGAGAAGCCCTTTGAGGCTTTGTGGAAGAGATGAACATCTGCACTGGTATGGAAGGCAGGAGGCCTCACACTTTCTCTCAGGTAAAGGCAGCCTGACAGTTTCTGTATACAGGTGGCAGAACCCCCACCACAGGTACTCTCGAGACCAGCCAGCCTGTGAGCTCTCAGGCAGAACAGCGTGGAGCAGCCCATCTCCTGAGTGTCCTGGAGAGAGGGCTGGCGATAGTGCCTTGGTGGGGTCCGATGCTCAGAAAGCCAGGCAGCCAGTGACGCTGCCAGCCTCTCCCTCCCCCTCAGGTTTTCTACCAGCTTCATCTCATTCTAGCTAAGGTTCTTCAGGACCCTGGAGTTCCACCCTCTGGTCCTATCATCTCAGCCCAAGTAAGTCAGTTTCTAAAGTGTGCATGAATGCCAACTGGATTATACTCATATGATCCTTATTTGAGGGGAGGGCTGGAACTGATGACCCTGATATGAGCTCCTGCTGAGACCAGCATCCAGGAAGTCCTTAAGACAGCTCTTTCTTCATTGTTTTTGAATTACCGCTAGAAGCTATGCTTGTTTCCCCAATCTGAGGCTGGCTTGCCAAGCTCAGGGAGTTATGGTCTGAGCACTTGAGCTCTAGTGGGCAGGTGGGCCTCCCTGAGGACCTCACCCCATCAACCACCATCCACACAAGTGTTCTTGGCCATAAGAAATGTTTCCCTACTGCCAAAGAAACAGCCCAGAGCTGGGGCCCTGGTGATAGCAGCTCAGAACTAACTTTGTTAAGGAAAGATTTTGAGACTTGTCACCCATATAAAGGGCAGACTCTGAGAATTCTCAGACAATACCTGGGATCTTCAAGTTTCTCTGGATGAGTTTAAGAATTAGTTTTCTCTTTGTTCATGGAGCTGTCCATGTCCCCACAGGACGTTGTTCTCTACTGCCTCCAGAAAGACAGTGAGGATGTGAATCACCGGGACAATGCTGGCTACACAGCACTGCATGAGGCCTGCTCCCGGGGTTGGACTGACATCCTGAACATCCTGCTGGAGCATGGGGCCAATGTGAACTGCAGTGCGCAGGATGGCACAAGGCAAGAAGGCTGCTCCTTCCCCAGGCCAGGCTGAGAGTAGTAGAGAGCACTGTCAGGCATTTCAGAAAGACCTCTATAGACTGAACAGGGAACCAGTTTAGGGCAGGGGCCAATGAGCTCCTGGATGGCCCTTCCTCATTGGTTATTAAGAGGAGGCGGGCTGTGTGATCATCCGATCATGCGGTTGTCACTGGGAAGACCACTCAACTTGGTGGGGCACTTGTCTCAGGCAGAATCTGAGACTTTAGGAACTAGGAGACTGAACTGAGGGTAACATTCCAGGCTTGATTTTTAAAATTTGATCTCAGATGGCACCTGTGGCTCAAGGAGTAGGGCACTGGCCCCATATACTGGAGGCGGCAGGTTCAAACCTGGCCCTAGCCAAAAACTGCAAAAAAAATAAAATAAAATAAAATTTGATCTCTAGATACTTTTTTAAAGATACACCTGTTGTGTCTTAAAGAAATTATACCCATTCTCTTCTGCTCTACCACAGGGCCTACTTCCTTGGCAAAGTAGAGATAGGAGCTTCAGACAAAATAGGGAGCTCTACACTCTGCTCATCCTCCTCTTGGGCAGTCCTGGGTCCCTTACTTCTTACCCCCAGATGTTTTAACTTTATCCTATGTCAGTGTCCAACGTCTGCCCAATTCCAGAACCACCAATGGAGTGACAGTATGCCCTGGAGACTGTTCCAAGACAAGGGGGGAATATAGGAGTGAGAGTAATGGGAGGGAGGAGGTAGGGAGACGATTGTGGGGATTACAGGCCAGAAGTGGCTCTCCTGCCATAGCCTTAACCCCTATTACACTGGGGTTACTCTGTAGTCATCTTGTTTCTTTCCCTTGAAGTGGCAGCCTAAAGCCTAGACGCCTCTGTTCCCACTTGGGTCCTGTTGTCCTCAACTTTGTCTTACCTCCACAGACCAGTTCATGATGCAGTGGTCAATGACAACTTGGAGACCATCTGGCTCCTACTGTCCTATGGGGCTGACCCCACACTGGCTACCTACTCAGGCCAGACGGCGATGAAGCTGGCCAGCAGTGACACCATGAAGCGCTTTCTCAGTGGTAAGCACAGCTCAGACTTGACACTATCATCCTTAGGGCTGGCCTCTGATTCTTAAACTCGTGAGGACATTCTCCTGATTTCCCTCCATCTCAAACAGCTCCCATGAGGGGCATCTGCTCTCTTCACAGGCTGTCCTTCCAATGTCTCAGAAATCTCTTTCCATTTCAAAAGCCCAAAGAGCTGCTTCCTCTCATCCCCTAGCCGTGGGTACCTGCATCCTCTTTAAGGTCTGGGGGCCCACAGGGACCCATTTCACAGCTAGGTATCTTGGGTAGACCTCTTTGTGGAACAGCAGCCTCACTAGTAGACCTAGTTGGGGGCAATATTTGTTGACCTGTGAGCTTTGAATGGAATGTCAGTTGCAAAGCAGTGACACTTAGAATTTTGCTTTTGTTTTTGCAATTTCTCCTTGTTGGTGATCAAAGTAGAACCCCTGAGACCCTTCCCAAGGCTTTATCCCTCATAGTTTTTGCCTGTGGAAACTCTAGTGTTCCCTCTGCATTCCAACATCTCCCTTCTTTCCATGTCTTTCTTTTCCTCCTTCACCAACCCCTTCTGGAACAGTGTATAATGTTGAAGCCTATGGCAAGGGCCAGAAGCCAAGTTGCATTTATTTTCTCATTAGTAGATAGCAGCTCTTTGACTGCAGTTAGACAACTCTATGGAGTTGGGCAGAGGAGGAGGTGAGTCTAGTTTGGGCATGCTTGATAGCAATCGCTTCAGCCTTGACCTCTGAATAAAGGAACCCTGCCTCTTTTGACATTACAGCTTGACCCTTGCTCTAGCAGTTACTTCTTCAGACTGCCTGAATGACTGGGCAGCTGGGACTTATATCTCTGAACCTCTTCAGAGGCATTGATGTTTGGGGTAGAACCCCTCTTAGACCAGGAGAAAACAGGACCAAGGATTTGCCTATGAGTGCACCTTCTTTTCACCTGGGCTTTGGCCCTAATTAGTCCTAAACTACTACCTCTCCAGAGATAAACTTCTGGGCTGCCAATTAGGTGCTCATTTATTTACTGAACAAAGGTCAACTGAGCTGATGATGGAAGAAGAAACAAAAGGACTTGAACTAAAGGTCCTCGTGGAAGGAAGACTAGAGAGGGGCTCAGAAAGGTTGACAGGAGGCTGCCAAGGGAGATCTGGACTCCTGCTCAGCCAGCCTCCACTCAGTTCTCAGTCTAGCTGACTAAACCCTGGACTATGAGCCTCAAGCCCACACAGCCTGACCCAGCATCCCCCTGGAAACAGCAAGGAGAGTTGCCTTTTCTGTCTTCCCTCCCTACAGTTCTGGGTTCCCAACCCCCTGTCTTTGAGGGGCAGAGCAGCTTGGGTATGTTCATTCAGTTTTTCATCCTGTACCAGTGATGACTGCTTCCCTTTAGCTGAGCCATCACTGGGGTACAGGGCTTGAAGCAAGACACCCTTTGTTGTCATCCCCTAGTCCTGAGTGCCAGCATCCTCTTTAAGGTCTGGGAGCCCACAGGGACCCACTTCACAGCTAGGTATGAAGTGTGTCCCACATACTGTGCACACATACACTGTCTTTCTAGATACATACACGTGTTGTCTGGACTCCACTGGGTTCCCAGGAAGGTCTGGCATAAACATCCAGAGCATCTCCATATAATAAAGGCACCACATGTAGCTCTGCCTTTGATAAACTTGCTTACACCAGAAGCCTCTTTAGGCTAGAACCTGCCTTCTGAGGGTCTTGGGGGCTCTCTCTGACCACCTTAGTAAGCAATGAACTCCTTGTTTCTCCAACCCCTTCTCTAAAACCCCAGAGGAGTCTGAATGTTGAAACCATTTTAAGTCATTAAAAATGAGAAATAAAAATTTTTCTCTCATCTTCTTTTAGTCAGTTTATCCTAGCTACTAGCTAGCCTTTTGACACCTCCTTAAACTAACTTGAATGCCATTCTATGTTGTAGAATCCAGAGAAAGCTTTTCTTAGCTCATAGCATTTTCTGGCTTATCTAGGCTGAGAATACTCATTCAGATCTTGACACCATTGCTCAATTTTTGGACATGGAGCTGGCTTAATAATGGGGTTCGGGAGCCAACGGAGTGTTACAAACTGGGCCACCTCTTTTCCATGCAAAGGCAGGACTCTGTATGGCTGTTAGGGAAAGTTCTAGGAGCTTGGCCTGACATCCCAGAGAGGTAGGCACTGATGGGAGTTAATAGGTGCCCCCAAAGGCTGCTGGGTTGGGGATGAGAGGACAGTACTCAGAAGGTTATTTTTGGTTTTGTTTTGTTTTTAATTGAACTGAAATTTACCTAACATAACTTCTAAAGAGAACAATTCAGTGGCATTTAGTGTACTCGTAATTTTGTACTGTCATCGTTAGGGCTGTTTTTGTGTGTGTGTGATTTTTTTTTTTTTATAGAGACGGAGTCTCACTTTGTCACCCACAGTAGAGAGCTGTGGAGTCACAGCTCACAGCAACCTCCAGCTCCTGGGCTTAGGCCTACTCGCTGAGCCACAGGCGTCACCCGTTAGGTCTGTTTTGATGCCTTGAACTGAGTCCTTGTCTCTTCTTCCTGTGCACCACCACCCATCCTCCAAACCTCTGGGTAGAGTTGTATAGTGGCTAAAGGGTGCAATGGAGGTTGAAAGTCAGAGTTTAGGGAAGTTTTGCACTCTCCCATTCTACTTCTCCAGCCCTAGCCCTGGATACATTCATGTGGAATTCTGGATTTTTTTTTACTTGCCTGTCTGGTTGAGGTATTTAAAAAGCTTTTTGCAGGGCAGCGCCTGTGGCTCAGCGAGTAGGGCACCGACCCCATATTCAAACCCGGCCCTGGCCGAACTGCTTCAAAAATTAGCCGAGCACTGTGGTGGGCGCCTGTAGTCCCAGCTACTCGGGATGCTGAGGCAGGAGAATCGCTTAAGCCCAAGAGCTGGAGGTTGCTGTGAGCTGTGACTCCACTGCACTCTACCGAGGGCGATAGAATAAGACTCTGTCTCCACAAAAAAAAAAAATAATAATAAAAACAAAAAAAATAAAAAGCTTTTTGCAACTCTGCGCCTGTGGCTCAACGGGCTAAGGCGCCAGCCACGTACACCTGAGCTGGCGGGTTCGAATCCAGCCCGGGCCCGCCAAACAACAATGACAGCTGCAACCAAAAAATGGCCGGGCGTTGCGGCAGGCGCCTGTAGTCCCAGCTACTTGGGAGATAGAGGCAAGGGACTCACTTGAGCCCAG
>CAUYON010032177.1:0-14990 GCA_963573935.1 Arctocebus calabarensis
AGTAGCTGGGACTACAGGCGCCTGCCACAGCGCCCGGCTATTTTTTTGTTTTGCAGTTCGGCCGAGGCCGGGCTTGAACCCGCCACCTTCGGTATATGGGGCCGGCGCCCTACTCGCTGAGCCACAGGAGCCGCCCACAACTTTACTTTTTTGTGTCATACACACAGTATTAAAATAAAGAGAACTGGTGTTTAGAGTTCTGTCAATGTTGTTTAGAATGCTTCAATTTTACTATTAATTTTGAATTATTCAACATTGTTAATATTCATATTTTATGACCTGAAATGGAAGTTTTACATTATTCACACTGATTATTCTAAAGCTCATTTTATTTAGAAAGGTGATGGTGTTGAGTTTATCATAAAAGTGGAAGTGTAACAATATCAAATGTATATGGTTATTGTAGGAGTCAAGTGAGATAATACATTAATTATTTAATATTACTTTAATATTATAGCATTAGGACTTTGATAAGTATCAGTTATTATTAGTTAGTATTTCTATTGTTAATTACTTCAAATACAGTTTGTCTTTTACAATCAATACTGAAATGTTATTAGGGAGAAAGTTTTAAATATATTGTGAATCCTTAACTTCAGAATTTTCTAGTCTCATCTAACTCATTCTCTGTGCAGATGCTTCCACACAAAAGTGATAATCAAATGCATAAATTTGCTAATAATCCAAGCAAGCTGCTCAAGCTAATGTAACACATAGTTATTGAGACCAGCTATGTGTAAATTACTATTCTAAGTAGCTGAGGCATGAATAGGGTGTTCCAGGAAGAAGGAATGTCGTAAAAAAAGAATCAGTTTTCTGAGTAAGAGTTCAAATTATAATGACAATTCCGTTTTCACTAAGTCCAAGAATCGGTGTAGATTTGTAACTGAAGAAGACCGGAAAGAGATTTGGGGACCATACTCAAGAACCTCAGCTATCAACACATCACTAAACACTTGATGGAAAACAAGAACGTCCCTGCTGAGTCTGGTCAATGCAAAGGACATGAGAAAAGGTAACAGTGTTATTTTAAACCACTGAGCTTGGATCACTTTTATTATTATGCAGTAACAGATAACTAAATCAGGAAGCTGTTTTTTTGTCTGCAGTTGCAAATGAACACATATCAGTAATTATAATTATATGAATAGCAGCGATAATATAGATATTTATTTTTGTGTTGAAAAATATAGTTAGAATATTTTACTGAAATATTCCACAAAACTTGTCAGAAATGGGTGGCGCGTGTGGCTCATCTAGTAGGGCGCCGGCCCCATATACCAAAGGTGGCGGGTTCAAACCTGGCCGCGGCTAAACTGCAGAACAAGAAGGCGGGCACCTGTAGTCCCAGCTACTCGGGAGGCTGAGGCAAGAGAAAAACCTAAGCCCAGGATTTGGAGGTTGCTGTGAGCTGTGTGACGCCACGGCACTCTACCGAGGGTGACAAAGTGAGACTCTGTCTCTACAAAAAAAAAAAAAAAAGAAAGAAAAAGAAAAACTTGTCAGAAATAAATCTTTTGTTAAAACATTTACTTCTGCATATGATGATGGATTTAATTTGACAAAAGCTCTGTTTCGGTTTCCTATTGATCCCAAAATGATTTGTGAAACAAGTAAAGAAAACCTCCCTGGAGGATTTACACCAGATCCTGCTCAAGCATCCCTGTAACCTAGGCACAGGCTGGTGGGGGAACAGGTGCTCAGTGGATCTCTGCTCAAGAGCGACAACTTCTATGCTATGCGGAGCAGTTACTCAGATCAGCGCCTTGCCGGCGCAGAGTCCCCCCACTTTCCTGTTGGTTTCTGCCTTCCCCTGGGGACCTCTCGATGATGTAACCAGGGCATGTTTCTGAAGAGTTGCTCTTTCCTAAGAAAGGTCATGAATATTAGTGGAGGAAAGCAGCCCAGAAATAGGAAGAATGCTATTTGTAATAAACAGAGCATTAATTAGTATCTTAAAAGTACTATCGGAGTCCGTGTATTGCCTGGAGGACTTTTCAAATAAAATGAAAATTTAAACTAAGAAAATATGTTTTTGAGGGTAATAATGGTCCACTTTTTAGTGCTCTCTGTCTTTTCTCTTTTTCCCCATTTTACACACACACACACACACACACACACCCCTCCATTTCCCTGTTGGACACATAAATTCAAAGACAGAAAAATAAAAAAGAGATAACTTTATGACTTTATGAAATGATTAAACCAATTGCTAGTTGAAAATACTTTTTCTTTATTTTTAACTACACACTTACTTATATTAGTGGGCAGTAACTGGCAATTATTTTGTGGTATTTTATTTCTGCATTAAAAGGCAAGAGTGGAATCTGAAACAAATTGTTTTACATAGAAACAATTATTTTACAGAGTTTTATAGCGAAAAGAATTTTTTTGATGTTCCCAGTTAAACATTGAGCACGGATCAATAAACTTTGGAAGCTTTTGTTTTTCCATAAATTTCTGAAAATGAGTCTTATTTAAAATATCTCTGTTTCTCTTTTATAGCTTCTGTACTTTATGTTGGATTATTATGAATGTATCTAGTGTTTTCTTCCATTTGAAAAATTAAGTGACAAGCTTAGCTTTCCTTCCTTTCTAATTAAATATGTGGGGACTGTTAGGTAGCAGAGAAGAAACACTCTAACTTATATGCTGAATAAGGGTAACAGCAAGTCCTTTGTAGCAAAAGCCATAAAATATAAATATGGAACCATTTGAAAACTACCTGATTCTTCTGTAACCATGCTTCTTTCTCACATTTTCTGTCATCTCCGTGATAAATACAGGTCAAATTTTTCTAAGCATTTTATTTTGCTTTTACACTAAGTAACTAGGTTCTATTAATAGAGTTCTGGCTTCTTGCTTTAACGATGTTAGACAGTAATGGCAAAACAATTTTCCACAGCATGCTTTAGTTTTCTCAAGCTAGAATGAAGAAAAGAAAATCAACCTCTCGCAGAACACTGAATGTCTTCTGTTTTTTCCCCCCTCCTCCTCCTAGCTCTATGAAAAGATTAAAGAAAAACTCAGACATAATGAGAAGAATGAATAGAATAGTGAAAAAAAGCCAAAGGTCTTAAATCAGGATACTTGGGACTGGATGACCCATGTCTTTTTGGTACTTTGAACTGAAATAATACTCGCTCTTCTGCACACCATGTGTGTGTTAAAAACTACTTGTACATAGACAGGAATGTAATAATAGGTATGAAAAAACTTTGTATATTTTCACTTCCAAATAAAAATTCCCTTATAATTTCTAATTCTGCTCAAGAATTAAAAAAAAAAAATCTTCTGGACATTTGGTCCCCATCCTTTTCAAAACGTTCTTCATGTGATCTCTTCTCTTTCTCCTCAGCAGGTACAGGGACAAAGATCAACTCTTTTGTGCGATGTGATCATGCAGGTAGTTTTCTTCTGTGCATAGGAGAAGGGTGTGGAAATGAGACTTTCTCCCCTCATTTTCACCTCTAGCAAATATTTTATTCTAGATTCCTGATGGCAACTTGAGCTGTGGTCAGTCTTCCTTCAGACTTGCTAAACTATGTGTCCTAGATAGAAAAGTCATGTTCTCCTTACTTGGGGCCTGTCCACTACTCAAGAATGTCCTCCCTCCATCCCTGAAACACCAAGTATTCCTCTAGGTTTTGCAGGTAGCAAACCTCCACTGAAAATCTAGACTAGTCTCTATATTCAGAAATTATCTTCCCTCTGTATCCCAATTTCCTGGGGAGAAGAAAGGAAAAGTATGCTGTTTTTGTTGTTTCTTTAGCACAGTTCTTCCAATTTTACTTTGATTTCTCTAAACTCCTAATGTTTACTTTGGTATTTGGTCTCCCAACAGAAAGTCAGGATGTGTGGAAAAGGGGATTTGGGACGTATTCTCAAATTCTTTTGTCTCCTGCTTTTCTAGATCTCTAGTGAATCTTTCAGTTTGCTGTCTTGTGTCTTTACCTTCATCAGTTTAAGGTGGAGGTGAGGAGCACAGGGGCTTATGAAGCAGAACTCTGTGCCATTCTCTTCCCATACCTCAAGTTATTGCTGGGAGTAAACATTTTGTATCTCATCTCTTTACAAAAATATTCCACTATGGTAATAAATATGCTCTGGTGGTATACCTGAAAGCAAAACATGTCATAGATGTCTCAATTCTAGACCACCTATAATTACTAGAGCAAGGTGTAATGTGTAATGTGTTCAGTATTTCTTTAGATGACTATTTATTGTACTATTTCAAAAAAAAAGAGTGGTTACCATGGCAACTTTGTCTGCAGATAGTTTCTGAATAGCCTTTTACTGATTCAGAATCATGAATATATTTTATCCTCTTGGAATATAAAGAAGCAAAACAGTTTTCACGATTAATTTATTCAATATCAGGAAGAGAACTATTCTTCCTCAAGCTACCTTTTACATATGCAAAATATGATTAACCATAAAGCTCTCTCGTGCTTGTAGGAGGAAGACAGAAAAAAAAAAGAGAGAGAGATTGATTCTTCTCACTTCTCCCAAAAGATGGCAGCTGTTCTCTGATGAGAAATTAAAACTTCCTTTGTCTATTTCCATAAAAAGCACACTGTATCTGACTGAAGTACATAAAAAAAGAAAGATTTTTATGTTTCAAATAAGTATTCCTAGAATATCCATATATTTTATGTGTATGGGAGATTTATATTATATTTATTTTTACTTTAATGAGTATCTAATAAGCTAACAATTAGCACTGTGATTTTTTTAGTAGTTAAAAAATGAATGTGGCCATATGATTTCCCTGGAATAGCAAAACATCTGACAGTGGAGAAAACTTTACATCATGAAAAAGTAAGATAACATGATGATTGCTGACAAATAAGAGCATAACGGGAGCAGAGAGGAGGAATATCATCCAGTCTGAATGTGGAGAGAAGGCTTCCTGAAAGGGCACTCTTATGGCTGAGTATTTAAGAACTAATAATAAAATTTCATCAAGTAGAAAGAAGACAGGAAAGATGTTTCAAGTTGAGAGGTAGAAACTTACATTATAGGAAGAGATAAGATATGGGGGAACTAAGTGCAGAGACGTGTATTGTTACCCTAATATGAGGAGTCAGTAAATGAGCAGATGAAGTACAAACATTAAGTCAGGTTTGGAAAGGGAGTACAAAATGCTAATGTGTGGTAATTAAATGCACATGAGTATCTTTATGCTTTTTGAGTTTCTGCTTATAGCACAAATCCAGTGACATAGTTTAAGGAAATGCCAAAGGAAACTCTTTTCATTCAATGAACACTTTTTTTTTCAGTTTTGGCAGGGGCCAGGCTTGAACCTGCCACCCCTGGTATATGGGGCTGCCCTCAATGAACACTTTTTAAAGGCTACTTTTAGGGACTTTTAGATTGGCGCAGAATATTGATTGCACTAGTTGAATCCTTTATCTATAACATCATACAAAGGTAAACACTTTGCACTCTTCTAAGCACACCTTAAGTTCCAAGGTGAACTCTCAAGTTCTTTCTCTTCATTAAAGCTTGCCAAATTCTGCAAATAAGTGAGATTACAGAGTGTTCTCTTCAGTTTGAAATCTCTCTTGACTTGCTAAAAATAATTACAAGAGGCAGCAACTTTTTAAAAAAGATTTAATGGGGTGGCGTCTGTGATTCAGTGACTAGGGCACCAGCTCCATATGCCAAGGGTGGTGGGTTCAAGCCTTGGCCAAACTGCAACAAAAAATAGCTGGGCACTGTGGCTGGTGACTGTGGTCCCAGCTACTCAGGAGGCTGAGGCAAGAGAATCGCCTAAGCTGCCCAAGAGCTGGAGGTAGCTGTGAGCTGTGACGTTCAGCACTCTACCAAGGATGACAAAGTGAGATTCTGTCTCAAAAAAGACTTAATGTTTTTCTTGGAAAGTCACATATTTTTGTGTCCTTTGAAATCTATTAACAAAAAGGCAAAGAGAAAAGAAAAGAAAGAAGAAAAGAAAAGAAAAAAATTAATAAATAAATATTTCTGATTTAGCTATGACCAGGACTATGGTGTGAAAGCCTACTGCCATCACCACTGTGAAAGTCACTGCCCAGGTGCATTACAGTTGAACGGGTACATTCACTAGGTCACTTTATGGTGACTCAAATTGCTGCCCTTTTTACCCCTTGGAAACCGCAATGAAAAATATTTATCAAATGACTATTCTGCTCTTACCAATGGGGCTGGACATATTCTTGCCATTTTTAAGGTTCACCATTTTCATTAGCGAAATAAAGGAATTGAAATAAAGAATCTACCAATTACATGGTGAGAAATGAAATCTCTCATGTTCTGAAAGTGCTCAGTAAGTTAGACATCTTTTCAGTGCATTTTATTTCTTGAGGCAGTTGTTTCGTATTTTCTAACTCACTCCTTAGAAAAACATTCTGTCCATTGTTACCTCCATGAGGACTGTGCATCCTACTAATTAACACATCAAGACCTATCAGTGGTTTCTCTTTTCCTCTGACTTTTCAATGAGTTTATTGGATCTTTGAACCATTTCTCTAGAGCTCAGAAATTTCTGCTTCTCCAAGTCAACCTTTCTTTGTGGTTGATCACTTGCCATAGCCTTTATTAAAGTGCCAGTCTTCTGCGTAGCTCAAGAAATCTAATAATGCTCATTACTAGAAAAAAAATTTTTACTAAAGTTCACTCTCAGTAACTACATTTGAAATATTTTAGTAGTTAAGAAATAGTAATGAGGCTAGGCGCCTGTGTCTCAACAGGCTAAGGTGCCATCCACGCACACCTGAGCTGGCGGGTTCAAATCCAGCCCCCGGGCCCCCCAAACAACAATGACGGCTGCAACCAAAAAATGGCCGGGCATTGTGGCGGATGCCTGTAGTCCCAGCTACTTGGGAGACAGAGGCAGGAGACTCGCTTGAGCCCAGGAATTGGAGGTTGCTGTGAGCTGTGATGCCATAGCACTCTATCCAGGGTGACTGCTTGAGGCTCTGTCTCAAAAAAAAAAAAAAAAGAAAAAGAAAAAAGAAATAGTAATGAGACAAGGTAGCAGAAAAATACTCTAGATGAAATTTCCAAAATTATTTCTTTTGAAAATCTTATGTCCAATTATGTCACTAGAAATAAATATCAGGATTTACACATTCTTAACATATGTGATAAATGTACAAGATATTTTGAATGCCCTGCATAAGTAATCTTCAACATATACTGGAGATATTAAGTGGAATCCATAGTTTTGTTTTGTTTTGCTTTGTTTAAATGAAAGAGGAAACTGGATTCCAAAGAGATTGAATAACTTGCTGTATTTTATGTATCTGCAAAGATTCAAATAAAGCATATTCAGACTCTGAAACTTAACACCACATCTTTTTTCTATTTTTTCTAACTGCATTACCATAGTAAGAAAGTTTGCAGAAAAATTCTTGTTGGGTTTTTCTTCCTCCTTGTGAAATTCTACTTTAATGAATGCTTATGTTTCACTACAGAAATTCAGACAAAGAGCATTTTTCACAGAAGATACATGCCTTGGGCTCTGAAATGATCTGAGGTGACATTATTTTCCTTCAGGGCTCAGTTTGAGAGCTATTCCCATGATGGCACACTTTGATGTACATTAAACTTATTTTGTTTTAATACTGTTTTATGATTTATCTTAACATTGCTACTAGTTCTATTTTATCTTAACATTGCTACTAGTTCTATTTTAATTAATTGTGTTTGGGTGTATTCTCAGGAACTTTCCAGAAAAGTATGCTTCCTCACATTTATCTTCGCATTGCCACTAGTTCTATTTTAATTAATTGTGTTTGGATGTATTTTCAAAAGCTCTCCAGAAAAGTGTGCTTCCTCAGAACTCAGTCACATTATTTTCTAGGTCAAATTGACTATGGAATCAAATGATATGTGTTCTGGTCCATGGATTGTTAATTAGATGTGTGAACAGAATCTCAAAAACAAAAAATTGAAAGAAAGAAAAAGGAAAGAAAGAAAAGAAAAAGAAAAAAGTTGCTTTACCTCTCAGTTTGCTACTTCATTTGTAATATAGTAACTGGATGTACACACTTCTAAGGTCCTTTCCTGTCCTGATATGATGAACATCTTTGATATTTTCCTTATACTTCACGTCCTCTATACAGTGTCATATAATCCGGTTTTAAATTCCTGTCCTGTACTCTGAGCTCAGTCCTGTCTTATCTACACAGAAGATTATCTTGACACACCTTCTATAACTATTAAGAAGCCGTCTCTCCTCAGAGATTTGTTCTTCATTTAAAAATAAGAAACACTGCTACCAGCAAGGATTATGACTCAGTATACATCATCAGAGTAGATTGTTCTGCAGTGGTCCAATTCTATGGTTGTAAAAAGGATTAAAATAGTTTAGATGATTGAGATAATATTAATTCACTCCCTCCTTCATTTACTTTATCCCAGACATATCTGTCTTCTTTCTAGTTTTTAAACATGCCAAATATACTTGTATATAGTCATTGCACTCTTTTTTTTTTTGCAGTTTTTGGCCAGGGCTGGGTTTGAACCCACCACCTCCAACATATGGGGCTGGTGCTCTACTCCTTTGAGCCACAGGCACCGCCCTAGTCATTACACTCTTAAATACCTCTTCTAGGAAGGGATTTCTATCAGCTGTATACACCATTCAGTCCTTTTTTGAAGAATGAAGCTTCATCTTCTTATTTATTTATTTATCTATTTTTTGAGACAGAGCCTCAAGCTGTCATCCTGCACAGAGTGTCGTGGCATCACAGCTCACAGCAATCTCCAACTCCTGGGCTCAAGCTAGTCTCCTGCCTCAGACTCCCAAGTAGCTGGGACTACAGGCGCCCACCACAATGCCCGGCCATTTTTTGGTAGCAGCCACCATTGTTGTTTGGTGGGTCCGGGCTGGATTCGAACCCACCAGCTCAGGTGTACATGGCTGGCGCCTTAGCCCGTTAAGCCACAGGCGCTGAGCCATCTTCTTGTTTATATTATTGCTTTTAAATCCAAAAATTCTATCCTTTACCCATATATTATTTTTCTTCATAGAACTCAAAAACACATTATATGATGTCTCTCCCTTTTTTATAATTAAAACTTCATGTAAGAGTTTGTCTGTGTTTTGCCTCTACCTAAGTCTCATCTTAGTAAAACATGACTATTAACACTTCTTCAAAACCCATTTAATTTACACCAGAATTCTGATTATGACTCTGGCACCTTTAAAGAATTCTAGTTAACTATTGTCTATAACATGTCAATATTCATATGTTTCTTCATAATTGAAATTAATTAATTGCTTCTTAATTAGAAAAAAGCATAATAGATATAAAATAAACCTATCACATTCTTATGCTCTCAAATTAGAACTGAAAAAGTTAGAAGATGGGTTAGGACTGGAGTCTTGGCAAAGAACAAGCTCCCTAGAAAGTGTTTTTGGTCAAAGATAGAGAATTACCCACTGTTACATTTATTCATCTACTCATTAATTAATTCCACAAATATTCATTAAATACTCATTATTTTTCAGAAACTGTATTGAATGCTACCCTGGTGAAAATAAGACATGTTTATTGGTGTTTAACAAGAGGTGACTTATCAAGAAATATTAACGCAGAAAGAAGCAAATATGAAAAGATGTCCTAAGTACATGGTAGGAAAATTGGATTGAAGTACAGGGGAGCTTTAAGAGCATAGCATAACACAAAGGTCAGGCCAAGTTCTCTAGTCTACGTCAAGATTAAAGTATGAGAAAGAGTCAGCTACATAACTGATAAGAGGAAGGATGAGTTCTGGGATGTTCAGAACAGAAAATACAGCAGCAAAGAATGACTGAAAACAATTTACTCTCCAACCAAAGAATAAAGAGTCATGGGAAAATTTTAAATAGGGGGATAACAATAAATGTGAATTTTGAAAATCACTCTGGGGCCAGGCGCAGTGGCTCATACCTCTAATCCTACCACTCTGGGAAGCTGAGGCAGGTGGATCACAAGAGTAAGACCCTGTCTCTCCTAAAACAGAAAAAAAATTGGGTGTTGTGGTGGGTGCATGTAGCTCCAGATACTTGGGAGGCTGAGCAAGAGGATTGCTCACGACAGGAGTTTGAAGTTGCTGTGAGCTACAATGATGCCAGGGCACTCCACCCAGAGCGACAGAGTGAAGCTCTATCTCAAAATTAAATAAATAAGTAAATAAATGAATAAGAATAAAATTCACTCTTCTACTAAAGAGAAGAAACAGCATTAAACGGCACCAATACTGAAAGAAACAAGAAAACAACTTAGCATGCTCTCATGCTCATCCAGGGGAAGAAGTCTGTTGACATGAACTACATGAACAACATCAGTGTTGTTGAAGAATGTTCATGAGAGGTTGAACTTACATAAAGAATAAAAGGTTAAAGAGAAACCAAGATTAGGGACTACACCCAAAGATTTCAGAAGAGAATGTTCTTTGCCCTAATGAAATACATCAAGAAGAGACTTGACTGATGCCTGGGGAAAATGCAGTCTATTGGGGGGTTTAGACAGAGGTGGCATTGGAAATCTAGTAAGCAAGCAAAGGAATGACTTCTTTCCTGGGAGTCAGAAGAGTGATGAAACACCTGAACAGCATCTTGAAGACTTTAAAGTCAAGACATAGTGACCATTGCCAGGAAAGAAAGTTTGGGCTACTTGAAAATCATAGTAGGATAGTCTTGGGACACCTAATAGAAAGCCTGGTGATCAGCACAGAAAAGATGGTGCCCTCTGGGGAAATCCCAGGACAAAAGTCAAACATTTCAGGAGAGAGACGTTTGGTAAGGATTGTATATACATACAGGTGGATAAATATAGATAAAAGCAGAATTATCCAATCATACACTTTTCCAGTTGGAAAGTAGCTTGTAGTACTTGCAAACTTCTAATTAGAAGAAGCCTTAACTGGGAGGAAGGAAGAAAATGTAAGATTAACCTAAATATTGTATTCTTAATAAAATTTTTTATGATTTCCACTTGCTGAACTGAGATATTGATTATAACAGAACAAGATCGTAGGACTGTGTCTTACCTACAAATTAATGAAATCAATGTCAACAAATCAGTGACCTTCATATATGTCAATAACAGCCAAGCTGAGAATCAAAGACACAAGCTTCACAGTAGCTCCAAAGAAAAGGAAATACCTGGGAGTAAATCTAACAAAGGATGTGAAGGATCGCTAAAAAGAGAACTGTGAAACTGTCGGAAAAGAAATAGCAGAAGATGTTAACAAATTGCAGAACATACCATGCTCTCATGGCTGGCAAGAATCAACATTGTTAAAATGTCCATACGACCCAAAGCAATCTACAGATTTAAAACAATCCCCATGACACCTTGGGGAACTTGAAAAAATGGTGCTTCATATGGAACCAGAAAACATACCAAATAGCCAATACAATTCTAAGAAATTAAAAAAAAAATGCAACAAACACTGGAGTCATCACGTTATCAGACATCAGTTTATACTACAAGTATATAGTGATCAAAACAACATGGTACTGGCACAAAAACAGAGATGCAGATCTATGGAATAAAGTAGAGAACCTAGAGATGAATCCAGCCACATATCATCATCTTTGATAAACCAAATAAAAGCATGCACTGGGGGAAAGAATCCATATTTAATAAATGGTTCTGAGAGAATTGATTAGCACATGTAGAAGACTGAAAATGGACCTGTACCTCTTACCACTCACAAAAAGTGACTCTGTCTGGATAAAAGATTTAAATTTATGAAACAATACAAATTTCAGAAAAATGTATGGGGAAAACTCTTGACAAAAACTGGAGTGGGAAAAGATTTTATGAAGACTCCGTTGGCAATGGTACCAACACTAAAAATAAATAGATGGGACATTAACAAGCTAAAAAGTGTCTGCAGAAGTAAGGGTACCAAAACTAAAGCAAATAGACAACCTTCAGTCTGATAACTAGAACCTACAGATAACTCAAGTTATTTAACAAGCATAGAGCAAACAACCACATTAATAAGTGGGCAAGAGACTTGAATAGACTTCTCTGAAGATGACAATGACCAACAAACACATGAAAAAATGTTCATCATCTCTAACTGTTAGGAAAATGGAAATCAAAACCACCCTGAGATTCTACCTGTACCTAGTAATATTAGCCCACATTACAAATTCCAAAATTACAGATGCTGTCATGGATGTGAAGAGAAGGGAACACTTCGACACTGCTAGTGGGATTGCAAACTAATACAACCTTTATGAAAGAAGTGTAAAGAATTCTCACAGAACAAAAGTTGACCTTCCATTTGATCCCATAATCTTTTCATTGATCATACTTAGGAACAAAGAAATATTTCCATTTAATATCCAGACCTTATTCTCTAAAAATCATGCACTACTAGAAGTAACCAGGGCTTTTTTGAAACTTGAGTGATTACAGGAATGGAAAAGAGAACTACAAGATGAGCCTTGTACTTTTTGTTGTACCAGAAAGTTAAAAACGTTTAAAGAATCAAGCATCATAGGGGCAGGCAATGTGTGGCTCATGTCTGTAACCCTCGTACTCTGGGAGGTCCAGGGAAGGTGGACTGCTTGAACTCAAGAGTTAGAGATCAGTTTGCACAAGAGTGACTCCCTGCCTCTACTAACAATAGAAAAACTAGCCAGGGATTATGGTTGATACCTCAGCTAGTGGGAAGCCTAGGCAAGAGGATCACTTGGAGCCCAGGTGTTTGAGGTTGTTGTGAGCTGTGAGCTCTGACTCCAGAGCTCTCTAGCCTGGTACAACGGAGTGAGACTCTGCCAAAAAAAAAAAAAATCACAGGGGCATGTGAAGTGAAGACTGAAGCTAATTAAGGAGAACTGGTCAAATCAAGGCTAATCTGACTGTTAAAACAGGGTTTGCTAATGGTGGATTGCAACTCTTTTTTTTTTTTTTTTTTTGCAGTCTTTGGCTAGGGCTGGGTTTGAACCCTCTACCTCTGGCATATGGGGCCAGTGCCCTACTCCTTTGAAC
This sequence comes from Arctocebus calabarensis, assembly GCA_963573935.1. Classification (NCBI taxonomy): domain Eukaryota; kingdom Metazoa; phylum Chordata; class Mammalia; order Primates; family Lorisidae; genus Arctocebus; species Arctocebus calabarensis. The sequence goes on from CAUYON010032177.1 coordinate 12,984, forward strand.
CACAGGCCTTGCCCCTGAATTGCAGCTCTTAATAAAATAATATAATTGAATCATTTAATGATTACAATACAATGAATAAAATCAGAATTTATGCTTTTATATGGAAGGAAGGGAGGAAGGGTAGTTTTTCTCTAATGGGCTATTGCTGTGATGCCACTTAATAAATACAGAATGATGGATGAATTGGAAAAAAAAAACAAATGTCAAAAGTCTGATAAAGAAAAGAATATATGCACAGTTTCAAAGTATCTCCTAACAAAGGAAGATAAAAATGGACAGTGTTGAAACCTGGAGGATACTTACATCACCTGAATGATCCTAACTGACTTTGTCCATGTTGGTACAAACCCACACGGGGCACCTCATGAGAACATTCACCGAGAAAGACACAATATCTTTTCAGTGGGATTCTTTTCACCAACCAGATTCTAATCAGGAAGAAACAGCAGAATTACCCCAAATTGTTCTTCAAAATCACTGTTCTCTTCAAAAAAATTATTTTCAGGAAATACAAAGAAAAGCTGAAAGGCAGAAAGAGTCATGACAATTTAATGAAAAATATGATTCTGGTCTGGACATTGAGCTCAAAAAAGTAAAGAAATTTGCATAGAGACTCTGGCTAAATAATGATATCATAAAATTTTAAAATGGTCTTCTTTTGATAACTTATACTGTGGTTAGAGAAAAGAATATCTTTTTCTTAAGGAAAATTCTTACATGGAATTTTTTTTTTAATGTAGGGGATTCATTGAGGGTACAAGAAACCATGTTACACTGGTTTCATTTGTTGGGTAAAGTCCCTCTTACACTCGTGTTTTGCTCCCCGAAGGTGTGGCACACACCAAGACCCCACCCCCCTCGTTCCTTCCCTCTCTCTGCTCTTCCATTCCCTCACTCATTCTTTCTCTCTGTGCTCTGCCCTTCCCTCACCCCCATACTGTGAATAATTGTCATTAATTATACTCATATCAAACTTGAGTACATGGGATTCATGCTTCTCCATTCTTGAGATGCTTCACTAAGAATAATGCGTTCCACTTCCATCCAGGTTAATACAAAGGCTGTAAAGTCTCCATTTTTTTAATGGCTGAATAGTATTCCATAGTGTACATATACCAAAGCTTGTTAATCCATTCCTGGATTAGTGGGCATTTAGGTTGTTTCCACATTTTGGCAATAAACAGTCTAGTGCAAGTGTCCTTATGATAAAAAGATTTTTTTCCTTCTGGGTAGATGCCTGGTAATGGGATTGCAGGATGAAAAGGGAGGTCTAGCCTGAGTTCTTTGAAAGTTCTCCATACTTCCTTCCAAAAAGGTTGTATCAGTTTGCAGTCCCACCAGCAGTGTAAAAGTGTTCCCTTCTCTCCACATCCACTCCAGCATCTGCAGTTTTGAGATTTTGTGATGTGGGCCATTCTCACTGGAGTTTGATGGTATCTCAGGATGGTTTTGATTTGCATTTCTCTAATAATTAGGGATATTGAGCATTTTTTTCATATGTTTGCTAGCCATTCGTCTGTCTTCTTTAGAGAAGGTTCTATTCATGTCTCTTGCTGATTGATATATGGGATTGTTGGCTTTCTTCATGTGGATTAATTTGAGTTCTCTATAGATCCTGGACATCAAGCCTTTGCCTGATTCAAAATATGCAAATATCCTTTCCCATTGGATAGGATGTCTATTTGCTTTGGTTGTTGTCTCCTTAGCTGTACAGAAGCTTCTAAGTTTAATTGAGTCCCATTTGTTTATTTTTGTTGTTGTTGCAATTGCCAGGGCAGTCTTCTTCATGAAGTCTTTGCCCAGGCCAGTATCTTCCAGTGTTTTTCCTAAGCTTTCTTTCAGTATTGTTATTGTGTCATGCCTTAAATTTAAGTCCTTTATCCAACTTGAATCAATTTTTGTGAGTGGAGAAAGGTGAGGATCCAGTTTCAGAAGTGTTCAAACATATGAGTTATAGGTATCCCAGAAGGGGAAGAAGAAAGCCCCAGGAGAATGGAAGCCATACTA
>CAUYON010032178.1:0-10534 GCA_963573935.1 Arctocebus calabarensis
TGTGGCGGGCGCCTGTAGTCCCAGCTACTAGGGAGGCTGAGGCAAGAGAATCGCTTAAGCCCAAGAGCTGGAGGTTGCTGTGAGCAGTGTGACACCACGGCACTCTACCCAGGGCGATAAAGTGAGACTCTGTCTCTATAAAAAAAAAAAAAAAAAAAAAAAAAAGATGGAGACTTTCCATCTTTAAAAAAAAAAAAAAATTGAGAAGGGAATAGAACATATTTTAGAAAAGAATGAAATGAAGAAATAAACATAACCAAGAGGTCAGTGGCAATTGATAAAGTTGCCAATAAATATTTTTCTAAGTAGTAGGATTAAAAAAGTGGTCCTTTATCATAATAAATGTCTCATATGATGGAAGGATGGTAAATAAAGAATAATTCCCACAGATTTGCATATTTAATCATTCACTCTTAGGATATGAGGGAGTGGATGTGAAGAGAAAAGTTAGGAGGAAGTTATGTAAGTGGTGGCATCACGAGGAATGAAGAGAAGTATCCAAGGCATATTTGAAAGTAAAATAAATAGAATTTCTCAATGGACAGAAATAGAGTGACTGAGAAGCTGGATCTGATAAAGACTTCTGTTACTGAATCTGCTGGCTTAAACTGAAGTGAGGGTCAGTTAAAATAGTTTGATCTATTTATCATTTATTTATACAATTGAAATTTTTATCCTAAGAGATACATACACACACACACACACACACACACACACACACACACACACGTTTCTGAGAGTGTGTGTGTGTGAGAGAGAGAGAGAGAGAGAAGACACTCAAAACATGCTGGCTGAAAATAACATCAATCATTTCTTTTTCTTAGATATATGCAATATAGGGTGTTGGTGGGAAAGTTTGTCTCTTGACAGAAGTGTTAGCTGGGATAGTTAACCTATGTCTGGAGGGTTCAAGTCCAAGGTTGCTCCTCACTTGACTGGCACGTGATGCTAGCTGTTGTCCGGAAGATCAGTAGGGACTGCAAAATGGTGAGTGTCAGTGTCCCTGTAAACTGGCCTTTCTATAGGGTTGCTTGGTCTTTAATATAGAATTGTGGCTGTCTTCCATGAGTCAGTGTTCAAAAAATAAAGGAAAAACAATCTTTCGGGTCAGCATATTAAGACCTGTGTCTGTAAATTGGCACTGCCTCATAGCTAATGTTATTCTGTTAGTCAAACCATCACACAGTTGTTCAGATTCCAGGTGGGGGTGAAGGAGGAAGGATTGAGGGGGGAAGAGAAGAAGATCTCTGATCCGTGATGTAATCACCTTTCTCAAGGGAAAGAAAGTTCAGGATTGTGTGGTATGTGGGGCGCACTCAGAGAAGAAAGATAAGACATTTATTGACAGCTTCTTGGTGGATCCTATCATTTAAAACATTTGGTATTTCTCCATAATCAATGATATCTGCATATCTGACGTATCTTCCAAGTAAGTGGCTAGTGTTCAACAGGTCAAGTTCTAATACAGTGTCAATAACAAACAGCTGGAGTATTTTCTCCATTCAATGTGAATTTCTAGAGGACGGGGATATTATCTGCAATATCAGCCTTTGGACAGCTCTTCTGAATACTTTTTCTCTAGCTCACCATTTGAGAGTCTTTAAGTTGTTGCGGAATGTTGTTTGAGCAACTAATCCAGGTTTTATTTTCTCTTTCTCTAGGAATATAACAGATTATTCTAGATACCTTGTAAAAAGACGTATACACATTATGCCTACAAGGTTGTCTTCTATTACATCTACAGCGGTAGCTGTGCGATGAACAGTATTGTTCCATAGTGTAGCCAGGCTGGTTCCCATTTATTACCATTTCGTTTTCTATAAATCCACAAACCACCTGTTCAGTATATCTTATTCCCTAATTTTTATAGAGGTCAATATTGAATTCATTAAACTATAATTTCTAGAAATCAATCTTTTTCCTTTCTAAAACAGAGCCAGTGACTTCTATTTGTTTCCTGTCCAAGATTTTTCAAAGATCATTGGAAATAATTTCATAAGAAGACTTACAGTTTCATTTAGTATAATATGATGCAATTTTTCTAGACCAGGGTATTTGAAGTATTATAAAGCACTTGATAATGTTTTCATTATTCTCTTGATTTTTTTGTGGATATCATTTCATCCTTAAACATTGTCGTGGGTGCTGTTTCTCACGTTAAAGGTGAAACATCATTTCCTTTTTGAATAAAGATGAAATCAGAGTAGAGATTGAGTATGGTTTCTTTCCTCTATCTTCTATTACCATTAAACATTCTTTGCCATGAAGGCAGGATCTTTTTTAAGACTTCCTATTATTATTAAAAATTTGAAATTTTTGGTTGACTTTGTCTATATTGGCCTTCGATCTCTTTATAACATCCTTAATTTAAAAAAGAAAATCTTGATATAAGGGTTCCTAATGAGGCAACTGTCTTAGCTAGCAACAGTTATGTATATTATCTATTTTTAATAACTTATTTTCTTAATCTTTAAATCTTGATGATAAAATTATTTTAATAAAAATTTCAAGTTTTCTTGGAGGGTAAGGTTTTATTGAAATCCCTAGTATATACATCTTGAATTTTAATACTATGGAGAATTTGACACTTCGAATTATAGAGAAGACATTTCTGTAAATATGTTATTCTTTGATTTTGCTGTTGAAGATTAAATCTCAGGGAGATTTGCCATTTCTATGTCAACAGTGTTTTTCTATGATCTTAGTTGCTTTTACTAAGGAAAAAACTGGTAAACAGCTTCTCAAAAAGTTTTCTTTTTAAAAGCCACCTAACCTACTTAACTGACTCTTTCAAAGACAACGTAATAAATAATTTCTTTATATCCTCAAGCTCTTTCAGGGTTATTGTGAAATTGATGCTGCCCCCACTGCAGGCACAATACTCAGGTGACATCTTAATCCTTAGGACATTAACTATAAAGTAATTATTCAGTGACATAAAAAGAAAAACAAACTGGTAATTTGATATCAATTATCTGAATGCATCTTTATGTCTTTGTTATAGGAAAGGAAGAGGGATTCGAGATGGATTTTATTAATCCTTTTTCCTCTGTGCCTTGAATCACACTGCATTAGAAATAATAAAAATTTCACTGTAATCGTCGTTCATTAAGACATGAAAATGCAGATCCACATAAATTTATTCAGTTTCCCCACGGGCTAAAAATGAAGGATCCTCACTGAATAAATGTTACCTTGTGAGTAACTGAAGACAGAAATCAAAAAGAATTTCATGTTTCACTTGTGCAACTGTATCTTCAGTTGTCTCAAAATTTTATTCTTCAGGCTGTCCCCCTTTCAGGGTCCCAGGGGACAGCAGAATATACACCAAAGCTAAATTTTATTTTAAAAAAACATGGTCTATAAAAAAATCTAGATTAAGCGCAAGTATTGGCAATAGTAAATCATTTCGTTTCTCTCCATTTTTTTATGTCAAACTTTGTCACAGAAATATAAAATAGAATTATGTATTTTCAAAACGGTTAGAAACACTAGAGAAATTTACTCCTGTATTTTTTGAACTTGCTGCATCATCAGTGTAAACTGGAGTGTTCACTAAAATGCACATACCTTTAGCCCCTTCCACAGGGATTCTGATTCTTTCTAGCCTTTTTAGTCATGAACCCATGTGATTTTTTTTTTTTTTGAGATAGAGCCTCAAGCTGTCACCCTAGTGCTGTGGCATCACAGCTCACAGCAACCTCTAATTCCTGGGCTTAGGTGATTCTCTTGCCTCAGCCTCCCAAGTAGCTGAGACTACAGGTGCCCGCCACAACGCCCGGCCATTTTTTGGTTGCAGCCATCATTGTTGTTTGGCAGGCCTGGGCTGGATTCGAACCCACCAGCTCAGGTGTACATGGCTGGCACTCTAGCCCGTTGAGCCACAGGTGCCAGGCCAACCCATGTGATTTTTAAGATCAGACAACTTTGGGAAATAATAGCATAGTTCAGTGTCCTCAATTAGCAAATGAGAAACTGAGGCACAGACACCAATAGTGAGCAGTCCTATGCTGTGAACCAGTTCATGGCAGAGTTGAAATGAGAAGCTGTGTTTTCACGGTTCCTGGCTCCTGCCTACTTCCAAAAACATTTTTCTATTTTGGTATTTTTGACTCTTAACTCCTAAATTAAATAATTACTTATCCTCTTCTCTGGAATGACTTTTTTTTACATTTGATTACTTGAATAAAAACATACTGCATTGTCTTTTCTTACTTGGTAAGAAACCAGCATTGTTTATCTTTCTCCACTGAGATCTGAATTAAAACCTGCTGACATAAGGCACCCTTCACACAATACCAGGCTGTTTGGGGACATTGCATTCTCTGAGCCTAGGGGGAGAGTTTATCAAACATCTTGTGTCTAGTGATAGTTTTGATGGGTGCAATTGAGGACTTAGGGAGGCAATATCATTCTTTTGAAATTAATTAATTAAAATTATAGATACAATTCATTGAAGTAAAAGCTATTTATAGAACTATTAGAATGTTATTAATGCGTTTCTTTAAAAAGAATGTTTGCCATGCCTTTGTTACAGCTACACAGGTGCCGTATTTGAATTAATTAAAGATTACACAGCCCATCATGCAAAAGTAGCCAAAACATCCTAGTGAAGTGATGTAACTTTGAGACAGACCGAAGTTTGAATTCTAACTCAGCCTCCTAATTGCTAAGAGGCTTGGGCAAATAATTTCAAACCAAGTCTCAATATTTAAAAAAAAAAATTATTAAAATAATATCACTACTTCATATATTTAAGATTAAAGATAACATGGGAAATGCCAAATGTAGCAGAGGAAATGAAGAGAAGCTCAATAAAGGCTAACAGTTTTGTTTACAAGCTTATTATAAGATTCTAATGTTAGCACGAAGAAAATGAAGGTAAACATAAAAGTCTCCTGCTCTCAAGTAAAGGAAAGCTTTGATCTGGAACATTGGAGATTACATTGAGCAAGGAAGGAAAGAGTTCTACCCCTAACATTGTTGTCCACTAGCATTTTATTCTGACTTCAGACTACTTGCTTTATCAAACATTCCAAGTACTCAGGAGACCAAAATTAAAGATACACACATATGGCAGTGCCTGTGGGTCAACGAGAATGACGTCTGTCAGCCCCATATGCCGCAGGTGGTGAGTTCAAACCTGGCCCCAGCTAAAACTGCAAAAAAAAAAAAAAAAAACACGCATGAGCACCCATTCTATGTTATGGTTTACTTAATAAAGTATAATTATTTAAACGTATTTGCTTATAGGTATTTTTTCATGCAAAGCAAAATAAAACCCATAAATAGAAAAATATTTGAATTAAACATTTGTTGACAAATAGCAACATTTATGCCGTGAAATTTGGACTCTGGTTATCAATAAATTCTGAACATATTTAAACTCTTTTCAAAAATATTAATTGTAGATAGGGTTGATTTGTGATTTTTCAGATAGTAAATATCTAAAACATGTTGGTCCTCATTTCTGAATATGATGCTTAGTTATTAGTGATGTATAAAGCCCCCAATTAATGTTGAATAATTATATTTAATCAAACTTGGGAAATGAATAATGAGTCCATAACTCAAGAACAATGTTAGCATTTTAAATTAAAATTTAGTTTTCTTTCTGTGACAATAAGAGAAATAATACAATTTCAAAATATCCATTAAATATTAAAATTCCCCTACAAGTGGTAAAATGATACTGGAATATTTAAAACTACTTTTCATTTTGCTTATTAATTGTTATCACCTTGAGGACTGCATAAGAATGGATTCAAGACATCTTCCAACTATAACAGGGTTCATATTTTGTCAATCTACATGATAAATGTTTGTTGGAAGATGTACTGAATGTGAAGTTTTATTCTGAGATGAATATTTCTAGCTAATGTCAAACTCCTTAGAACCTTCCGATGAACACTTACAGAATACAGTTTTGGCAGTATAATTGAGTGTTTCCATATTAAGGCTTGAGTAATTGGAAAATTAATTTTTTGCGTGTGCTTACAGTAAAAAGCAGGTTATAACAATCATTAAAAACTTACTTCATAAGAATTAAAATTTAAGGTTGAACTCTGACAGTTATTACATACTGAAATTTGAAAAAGTTGTTAAGTTATATTTTGAGGTCATTCTTACGTGTTACTGAATTGTAGTATTTTTCTAAAAGTACAATAATTACTAGATGCAACCAACATTTTCAGTTTCTAAAATTATTGAATCTATCAATTAATGCAAAAAGAAAAAAAAAACTCATGGAAGCTTTTTAAAAGAACATTATATATGTTGTCTGGCAAATTATTATTAGTCTTCTGAGTCTCCATAAACAATCACTATGTAGCAAAGACCTCAAATTTTCATGTCAGTGCCCACAGATTTCATAAAATTATGGAATTCCATTAAAATTCAGTAGGAATTTAAGAATCAGATCAGTTCCCTTCTTATATAAAGAACATTGAGTTGATACCTGCAGATCCAGTGTAATGTATCAGAAGTTTCTTTTGTATATCCTCCTCATATCTGTTTAGAATGTGGAATGGAACCAGATTTGGGGTTTAAAAGACAAATTTCAATCAAATTCCCATATCACCTATTTGACACTTTAAATACTTTAATTCACTCCTGAAAAAAACTATAGGCATTTCTTTTCAATCTTATTTCAACCTGTTCAATTCTAAATTTATAGAGAGATGAAGTTATTAGATAAAAGAACATTGAAAACTAATGTTTTAGATGAAAATATTTGGATAAGACTCATAGAAATAAAAATAGCTTCTTAGTTAAAATAAGCTGGTAAGTTAATTACCTGGAATTTTCTTACCATGGCTTTTTTCGATAGATAGATAGATGACTGATTGATAGATAGATAGATAGATAGATAATGTTATTAGGAGTTTTCTATTTCTCCTGAGATCATAATACAAATACTTTAAAAACTCAATTTTACACCTGAGGAAAGTACCAACCACCCAACATAGAATTTGAAACTGCACATTGGACTTTCATATTCCTAACATTCTCTTTAATCACATATCCATCCCTCTCTTCCATCCCCTTCTCTCCGATTTATTCTCCTTTTCCCAAGAATGATTAACAAAAAAATTTTATCTTCTCTTGTATTCTTTGTACCTCTGTCTTTTAGTCTTACCCCCCACATAGCTCAATAATGTATTTCTTTTCCCAAGCCATTTTCCCTCTGAGAAATGTTAGGGTATCAGATCTAAAGATAAAGAATTTACATTTGATGTTCTGTAGGTAAATATGTATTGAAATTGTTGATTATGTTTTGCATGTTGTATTGCCTTAAAATGTGAATTCTGAAATAAGAGGACTGAGTTCAATTTGTAGTACTCATTTAAGGTTCTTAACTTTTCCTGAACCTTGGTTTTTCCATTCATTATTAAGATGGGGTGGAATAAATAACCTTGTACAAATGTAGAATTAATGGTATGGAGTGTTAAGCACTGGTTATGATCCCCAGTATATCATAGGTATTCAGTTTCCTCAAATATAAAATATAAATAATAATAGCATCTGCTTCATAAAATTATTTTGAAGTATAAGTGAAAACATGCCCATAAAATGCTCAGCACAATTCACAGCACACAGTGGTGAGCAATCTATTTTATTGCTATTACAGTAAGTGGTAACAAGATTCATTTTTCTGTACGTAATATTGATCTCACACATTAGCAGTTAATTGTAATAAATAACCACTATTTTTATTTCATTTTAATAATAATATATTAGGAAAAAATATTATACCAGATAATGACAACCTTAGAAACAAGCCCTTGTATTGGGTCTACATGATCAGACTCAAGCATTCAGCACTTATTTATCAGGTGAATATAAACATATCTAGGCAGAAATACACATTCTCCATTTTACGGCCTTGGATGTTCAATCCATCAGTTAGTAGTAACTGTCATGTGAAGAAAAGAAGATACTATGTGATCCTTGTCTATTCACCTAAATACTTGCAATAGAATGACAGTCTTCTGAGGATAGTTCTTCACAGATTACTATTTCTTATACAGTGATCCTTGAACAATGAGAAGGTGAAGGGCCCTGACCTCCACTAGTCTAAAATCCATGGATAACTTTTGACTTCCCTAAACTTAACTACTAATATCCTAATGTTCACCAGGAGCCTCACATTTAATATAAACAGTCAACTAACACAGAAATAGACCAGTATCTACGTATACAATATTTCATCAATTCATGACATATCTTTTGTATGTGTGTATATACACATATTTTTTTTCCAGGCTACATGGTTCATCTGCAAGTCTTTTCAAATGTCTCAACTTTCCAACATATTTTTCATTATATTTATTGAAAAATATCTACAGATAAGTGGATACAGTTCAAATCCATATTATTCCTGGGTCCCCTCTATATCCATACTATGAGTATTTTGACAAAGCAAATTTGGGAACAACAGGACAGAAAAAAACCACATCAAGTATGATGGTAAACTCAATCTAAATAATTAACTTAGGAAACTATAAGTTTTTTTCTATGTATTACATAGGTAGATTAAGGCATATTTTGTATCTCCTAAACAAATTGTCATCAGAAAAATATAATAACATAAGTAGTGTAAAAGAATTTACTTAAACTAAATACTTTGGCTAGGTTCATACTCAGTTCCTTAGCTCAGTTCTTGAAGCAGTGACCTGGAAATAATTCCTAAAGGTCCTTGCTTATTAAAATGATTTGGTATCACAGCGATAACACAATTTCATTCTAGATAGCATCTGAAAGAATCAGTGCAGGCCTTTGCATCTTGCCTCCAAGTCTAGGGTTTCTATTTCTTTTTAATACATGTCTCTATTCTCCTGGCTAAGTTCATATCCTCTTGGTTTGAAGCCAAATTTTAATTGAATTCAGTTAGTTTAATTGCTCCTCAGAGATGTCCATAAAATGCGTGCTCCCAGATTTCCTAGCAGAAATACCCTTGTTTCTTGCTCAGCATTCCCAAGCAGACAGCAAAACTACCATCAAACTCCATCTCGCTCAACAATGACTTTTAAATGTGGTCATCTCATGTGCTTTGTATTTCAATTATAATTTAGAATGAATTAAAATCTATTTAAATGGATAACATCATCTCTTAGTAGTCTTGATGGAAATCCATTTCGGAATGTTCTATCTCCTTAAGGTAGCACAGTAAAAAAGTGTGTCATACTTTCCTCCATTAATTTTATATCATCAATTTTGTGTCCCTTTATAATTTAATCCTACATTTTATTATCTTTAACCAAATAAAATATAGTGATGTGTTTGTGTCATATACTTTTCATAGACGAAGCATCAAAAGTTTTACTTTTAAAGATAGATTTAATAGTCCACAATTCTGTATGTAGATTAGATTTTAGAATCTGGCTGTTCATGGAGGCAAGTTATTTGCTAAGGTACTGAAGATTGTATTCTATTGTTTCAACATAGAAGTATCTCACACAATAAAGTCTGTTATAACATCACTTACCATAATTAATATCATGTAAGAGTATCATAGTTTACAAAGCAGTTCTTCACATGAATTTGAGCATTTACAACAACTTTGTTAAAAACAAAACAGGAGTGGCATTATTAGTCACATTTTATAGATTAAGAATTGGCAAACCACAGATTGTGGGCCAAATGCAGCCAGTAACTTTTTTTTTTTTGCAGTTTTGGATGGGGCCGGGCCTGAACCCACCACCCTCGTTACATGGGGCTGGCACCCTACTCCCTACTTGAGCCACAGGCGCCGCCCATAGCCAGTAGCTTTTCATGTAAATAAAATGTTATTGGATCATAGGCGTGCTCAGTCAATTTCATTTCCTTACAGTTACTTTGGAGTTACAGCACAGAGACTGTATAGCCCACAAAACCTAAAATATTTACAGTTTTATCCTTTATGGAATATTTTCCCACCCCATATATAAATTTCTAAGTGAAATGCAGAAAGTATGACTAATGTTCCCTATTTACACAGCTTATCTAAGGCACATGTAGGATCATTCAAATGTTAATCCAAGTCTTTTGAACTCCAAGTCCAAGGTTATTTTTTTCTTTAGTGTCATATCAATATTAGCAGGACACATCTATCTTGATTTATTTTTATTTGATGTGAATGTATAGAAGCAAACTGAGTGTATAACGTCTCTGTTATCTGAGTCTATGAGGAATAGAAAGGATGCAAGGGTGATACCGAGGCGTCTTATTCCCTGCCTCCTCAGTCTCCGGAGGTTAATAGGACAAGGTCATGCAACTTTCGCTGTGAAGGTAGACAAACTTACAGAATACACGACTGGGGAATCCAATGCCAAAGGTAAAAAAGTGAATAATGGACGCAGGGTAGTTCGTGAACTAGTACACTGAGTACAGCACTGTTGGGAATCTGAAACCCCATTTCTTTTTTTTTTTTTTAATAATTTTATTGAATCATAATTATGTACATTGGTGCAATCACAGGGCACGATTCATATACATTCAGAAATATTTTGATCATACTGTTACAGATATCCTTCATGGCATTTCCTTGATCACT
>CAUYON010032181.1:0-14880 GCA_963573935.1 Arctocebus calabarensis
AATGACTATGAATGCAATATCAATAACACATACTTTTGAGCTCTTATCATTATTTTCTCCAATTATAATATATTAACAGTTAGCAAAATTGGGATTGTAATCCCCATTTCATCTGTGAGGAAATTGAGTCTCAGAGAGGAAATGTGATTATTTAAATACTGTCAGTGTCTGAGCAAATAGCAGCATCTACATTTTTCTGAATCTGTTTTGTATCAGAACCATTCTCTTACCAGAATAAATTGACAACTTTTTTCCACTGGCAGCCGTGACCTCAAGGAACTGTTACTTCTCCACATCACTTCCAGACAGTTGGTCTCTCCAGCAAATGTCCCCAAGTTTTGCAGTCTCTAAACACTTTTCTAGGGTGGTACCTGTGGCTCAATGAGTATGGTGCTGGCCCCATATGCCAGAGGTGGCAGGTTCAAACCCAGCCCTGGCCAAAAGCTGAAAACAACAACGACAAAAAAAAAACTTTTCTAGTGACCAGACCCTCTGTGATCCATAAATGCTGTTTTCATGAGTGGAAAGTCTCATTGCAATGATAGAAGTTCACAGACATGATATCTTTCATAGTTATTATTAATTATAATATTGTAAGTTGTTTCTTGCCTACTCAATAGTTCTGAAGTCATTTAATTGTTGAACATAATATTGTCTAATATTTATTAGAAAACATAATTTATTTTACCTATCTTAAGATTCCACTTAGTGGTCTTGGAGCTCCTTGAACAAACTCCCCCATTAGATGACCCAGGCGTCCCCTCCTGACCTCATGGGGCCGACCCTACTCAGACCACGGAGGCTGCATGAAAACATTTTCTGAGATTTGAGCTTGGAGATGTGCTACTTTATCCCCAGAAAAGCTCATTGCAGAACACCATTTATATATTTTCCAGGAATCAGCTTAAATGTTATTTGTACAGATTAGGTTATACTTAAAAAGAAAAAACCTTATAATTCTTAATACTTGTATTTAACATCTATTTCCACACCTAAGCAACAATCCCCTAAATAATAAACCTGTGATTTGTTCCCATTTTGTTCATGGCAGTATGCACAGTGCCTGGAAAAGGGTCAGCACCCATTTATTCTTTTAATTATTCATTCAAAAACTTTTATTGAATGTATTACACTCTGTGACAGGCATTATATTAGGTACTGCAAATATATTAGTAAACAAAATAGGCAAATACTCCCATATTCATAAAGCTTTCATCATAGCATACAAAGAATGATAACATACTGCAAACATAACAAATATGTAAAATGTGCAGCCTTCTGGAGATAATTGCGGGAATAGATGGTAGTTGGAAGAGGGAAAGCATTGGAATTTTACACGAGTGGGTGACCCAGGACTCAGGTTAATATTGAATATGAATGGATGGAAAAGTAGTAAGTCCTCAGTAGTTTAGAAGGAACTGATGTGCTCCGGATGCATTTGTCAAAGAATATCTGAACTTTAAGAAAAGAAAATTGATCAGATGCTCCACATGAAGCATAATCATGTCATAAAAATTAGGGGCAAAATAAATCTATCAATTAGAAATGAATTAGGGATCATTTTATGAAAGGATCTTAGATCTAAGCAGGGAAGACTAAATAGGTTTTGAGAGATTAATATTGAATATGAATGATCGGAAAAGTAGTTTAATAAAGATAAATGTCACAAGCAAATATAAGAAAACACAGAGATAATTACCAAGAACTAAGTTAGGTACATAGTGAACCTAGGAAAATACAGTGGAGGTTGGAGAGACTTGTTAGCATCCTTCTTTATCGCGCGCTTACAGGTTACAAAGACAGCGAGGTCAGGGTTAGGAGTAGGAGGAATGACTAGGCAATCATTGGGAAGTGCTTACCTGTGTGATGTGAAAATAAATCTCCTTGTGCTGATGCCTGAGGAGAGGGGCAGGGAAGAAGTAGGGTGAAATAAGGCTGGTGAATAAAAGAAGCTTTAGCTTTAAAACAAACAAAAAAAAGAAACTATTATTTTGTTTATTTATTGAAACAACCCAATGAAAAGGTAATAATAATTTATATCAGGGTAATAACAATTTAATAGGAAGGCTAATTTCAAGGTTTGGAAATTGTTAGAATATTTGAAGTGACAAACTTTACAAAGTAAAATATGATTTCTAAATATTAGTTCCAGGTGATTGGAATAGGGTGACACCAATAGCTCTGTGAAGTTAATATAAAGAGCACTTGTGGGGCATTGATGAACTTTGATATGATTGTAATAATACACCATTATACATGTGGGTACTTTGTGTATAATCATTAGCAGCCTCTAGAATTCATTCATAGAACTGGAGAAAAGATGGAGATGTATATATTTGTTCATTGCTTTCAACTACTATATTTATGGAGATAAAGGAATAAGGGCTCAAAATCCTAAAAACACAGATTGGATTAGGAAAATAAGACTATATCAAGGAGGAAGAGATGAGAAACAAGAAAAGGTGGGTTGAAAAAAATAAGAAACTAGAATCAAGTCAGCCATTAAAGCTGATGATTGAAATATTGAAATTAAGAGATAATTTAAACAATAGAGAGAACGGTAAGAGCTTAAAAATGCCATTGAGAATGCAATGATATCTGGGATATTAATTGCTGAGATATGTCCTTGTTGAAATACACAGTGAGGGATGAGAATGACCTTGTATAATGTGTTAAAGACCAACTGGGCAAATACCAGAGCAGAAAAGAAGAGGAAATGAAAACAGCAGATTGTCTTTTCAAGAAGATTGTCAATGAAAAACTTAAGAGACAGTTATGCCGTTCAGAGTAGATAATTTAATTCTTAGAAATTATTATCAGTTTAGAGAAGGAGCAGGTGTGGGTTTACGTACAAGAAAAAGGAGGGAAAGATAGGAGGAGAGAGATGAGAGGAAAGTTGTTAATACATTCTGGAGAAGAAAAGATGTACTGGAAAGCGGATGTCAGGTGAAACCCTCTCCTTTAAGAACTGGGAGATACTCTGAGAGAAAAAGAGAAGAATGGAAGAGAAGCAGAATAAACAGGGAGGTAGGACATTCCGCAGGGCTCTGCAGGGCTGGCTACAGCCTCGACTGTCCCAGTCTGACCCCTGCACAGCCAGGGACCCATCAAGGCAGAAAGACACTCAGCCGAGCGTTGATCACAGGACAACCTGAGTGTAGCTGGCGCTGCATAGGTTTATAGGAGGTAACAAAGACCTCCTGATTGAAACTAAAGTTTATACCATTATTTATTTAGTCAATTGACACTGAAAGAAGGCAGATGGGAGCTTCGTCCAAGAGAAACAAATTGTTGCTGGCAGAACGCTCAAGCTTTAGGGAGCAGAGTGGGGGTCCATCTTCTAAAACTGGGGTAAAGATGAAAAGAACAGGACCAGAGTTCACGGGCTGGAAATAACGACTTGAGCACCAATTCGCATTTGTTTTGGGGGTATTTCTTATTCCGACACTGTGATCCAATGATTTTCCATCATGATAATGAGAGGGCTTATATCTACAGTCCACGCTAAGGTCGTTTTATGCACAAAGCACAGTTAGATTTAAAACAGGAAGATCGCTGGGCTTATTGAGTCTAACAAGAGTGCAGAGATTGAAGTTTGGGGAAGTTTTGTGCTATAACCACCAGCTTGACAACAGTAGCACAGAAAGTGTGAGCAGCAATTTCTCAAGTCTGATCATTGTTAAGGGAGTCCAAAAAAAAAGGAAGGAGAAAAATTCTGTTGATTACGAGTGAAAATGCAGAGCAGAGCTGAGGTTATGATTTTAGCACAGAAGGGTGGTGATCACTTGTGGATCGTAACACCTTTGAGAAGGCCAGCCATGGGGTCTCAGCATGGTTATCAAAGACACGAGGAAACCATCGTATCGTAACATAGTTTTTCTAATGGTGGACCAAAAACGTTACGTTTGAAGAGCTGATAGAAACTTTAAGAACGAAGGAAGTAATTCAGAAAATGAAAAAAGAAATGGAAACAAGTCAAAGTGAGGATTTCCAGAATCCCAGGTTTGGAGGGTAGAGAACATCTCTTACATGTTGTATTCTGACGTCAAACATTCATTTGATCTTTCAATGAATTTATTTTCACCCCTGCTGTTACATTTCAGGCATTCTTTCATGTCCTGGGTATAGAGCGGTGTACAGAACAGAAAAGGTTTCTATATTCGCAGAGGTTAAAGTTTGATATAGAAAGATGAACAATTAAAAAGTAACAGTTAAGCACCAATATCAGATGATGACAAGTGTATGGAGAAAAACACTGTTGAAGAAAGGTGCAGAGTAGAGCTGAGATTATGGTTTTACAATGGGTGAGCTAAGAAGGCCTTGCTAGAAAAATTATAGTCAAGAAAAACCTAAAAAGAGGGAGGAAAGGACCACACTGAAGGAGGAATGTTCCAAAGAGAAGGCAGAGGAAACTTCAAGGCCTTAGTGTGGAACTGTGTGTTCTGGGAACCGGGGCAGAGTGGGCCGGAAGAACAGGTGCAGAAAATGCTCAGGGCGTAAGGACCTTTGTCACCCACTTGAGACTCGTGCTCATGGCCCAGTGGAGTTTGTTCACATCGGAGAACGTGAGGACTGAAATAATCTGACTTTTTTATTTTTTATTTTTTACATATACATGTGTTTATTAGGTTTCCACTTTTTGCCTTCACGGAATTAAAAGGGCTTAAAATTTAGTAACAATAACAATGTTTAAGATAAGGACTAGAATCAAAAACCTCTTAAAGAATGAACTAAAATAAATACATTCAGAAAAGAAATCAGACAATTGTTGCATTGAAATATTAAGCAATAATAATAATGCAAAGAAAGTAACATTCACATTGTCAGATAAGAGTATGTCTATTACAGAATGCTTTTACTCTGAGGCTCAGTATGGAGTCATCAGTTAACTTATTTTTTTTTTCCAACGTCTCAAAAAATAGACAACTAACATTTATAAATAAAAGTAAAAGATAATTTCAAAAAAAGATCATGCCAAATCTTATAGACAACAGAAAAAGAAGAAATACTTCAAAATCATTCTACTTAATCTGGATACACCTGATATTAAAATTGGAGAAAATAATTATTATAAAGGGGAAATTACAAACATATTTCACTTATAAATGAGGATACAATATCCTAAACAACATATTAACAAGTTGAATTAAAATAATCTGACTTTCATCATAGATTCAGTCTTGCCCATGTGGGAAAGAACATGGAGCCTGAAGTTATTGTACACGTAGGATCTATTAGTATAAAATATAAATGTCTTAACACAATAACTAAGTAAATGAGATGGGGTATGTATTAACCAGTGTGATGTAAGCGTTCCTAATTCTATATGAAATCAGCACGTTGTACCCATAAACACATTAATGTATACATGATATATGTTTATGATTCAATAAAAAAGTTATTATAATATTCTAGGTGAAAGAGGACAGTCTTTTGGACCATGCAGAGAAGTGAGATATAATTTGAAACTCAAGCTAAAAAGATTTGCTGATGAATTTCAGGTGTGTGAGAAAGAAAGCAGTTAAAGATCACTGCAAGGTTTGGGGATGAGCCTTTGAAGAGATGCAACATCCATGCACAGAGTCTTTCGAAATTAAAACTCTAATCCGAGATTTAATTTTGAAGATTCCTTATGGATTAGAAACTTTCATATTTAATTATCATCATTTCAGTTAAATTTCAGGAGGGAGTAGGGATAAATAAGCATGTTTAATGAAAGTTCCATTTATTCATTTTCCACACACTATTTACCTGGGTTGGGTCTGGGAATTCATTCAGTCGATTCACTGAAAGCAAACAGCAAAATTAATGATCCAAAATTTTCCAAGAAACAAATTAATAATGAATTTTCTTCTATTTATTTTAATATCTTTATTTAAATATATCTTACCATAATACTGAATGTCATTTTTTATGCTTAAAACTTACCTCCGTGTTTCATTTTCTTTAAATTTTTGGCAGTAAGGTAAGATGAAGAGAGAAAAGAGGGGATGAAAAAACATTTCAGCAAATAAAAAGCAAGCTAAGACGTTTAAAGAAGGATAAAGGTGTAAGTTAGCAGGTGGAAGTGTGGATTGGATGCCCTTGCTCTCATTTACTATTTGACCTAATATCTGTGGGGTCATTTGTTTGTAAAATAATAGAACATCAGAAAACTTCAGTTCAAACTCTATGTCCTAAAACGAGGATGGCTGTGCTTGATCCAGTACAATCCAGGGATGGATGAATCTATAGAAAACCCCTCAGAATTGACTAAAGAACAGTAATGTGTGTGATATTCCGCAGGTAACGCATCATTAAATAATTCTCTGCAAATTATTTGTAGGTACAATATACTACATTGTGTCAGATCAAAATAACAAACGGTAAATGGGGCAGGCGCCCTACGCCTTTGAGCCGTAGGCACCACCCTATTCTGAGTTATTCTGATGTCACTAGTCAGAATAACAAAGTAGATAAAAATTTACCAAGTACAGAATGTTTCTTCATGCAAATAGTATAACTGAATTGTGTTTGTATGTATATAAATCCAGATTTTTGCCATGGGGTATCTAAAGATAAAATATTGCATCCTAAAATTAATGTAACTTTTATGTCTATAAAATACTATAAATTTATCTTATAATAAACCAAAACGACCTAGAATGTGGCCTCTGAACAGTTTAAAGGATTTTTAAACTCCCTACCAAAAATTTATTTTTTAAAAAAATTAACATAATAGAAGTCTTCTGAAGACTAGGTGATGAGAAGGAAAATCTTACAACAGCTTTGAAGACAGGCTTTTAGAAAAAGCTGGGAAAATCTCGGCTATTTTCAGAATTACTGAACTTGAAATGAGAAGCATATTTTATCTATGTTATTTCCAACTCTCCAAAAAGTTGCATCAACTTTCACTTCCACTATTAAAGCGTAAGAGGATTCTTGCCCTGGGCCCACTGTGTTCATTTCTCACTATATGTGAGCTTTTTTTGATTCCATAGCCCTCCTTATGTGTATTTAGCTTTAACTTCAGTAAAACACTTTATTTGTCACATTCTATTTGTGATGCGAAATATTTTAAAATACTAACAACAACCCACCTTTCATCCTGTATTGGTTAAATACTTTCAATAGTTCACCTAAAGATTCCCCAGCACTGTCACGCCAGCCAAAATAGCCAGCCATGAATTATCCATTCCTCTGGGGATAAGGACAATTGTGAAACAGAAAAAATAAAAAATAATTTCTTGATAATTAAAATTTAAAAGATGTGCACTTAAGTCCTGGATTTAAAGATTTGTTTGTGGACTTAGTAATTTTTCTACTTTTTACAGACCCCGTGGACTATAGGAGCTTGAGAAAAGAAGGAGCTGAATTATTTCAAGAAAGCGCAGGATCAAATGCAACCTTTTGCCAGCACCGGAGAATTTCCTAAACCCAGAGTCATCACTCCGTCTTTCCAGATTAGGTCGGCAGTCAGCAGCAACCAGCATCTTCCTTGGTTGTTGCTTTTTTGATATCACACTTTAGATGCACAATCTAAGACGTTTGCAGGCATCTGAAAATGAAAGGCTGGCACCTGTAAACCTAGAGAGGTTTTGGGGGGGGAAAGACCCCAGCATCTGACTAAGATTGAAGAGTGGGACTCGGTTTTGCTCTTGTTACACATGGGTTAGTCTCATTCTGTGTTCATTACCTGTGATAACACATGTATCAGACCACATTTCTTATTTAAGGATTCCTTAAGTCAAATTTGGCTGGGTGAATGTAACATTGAGTTCATAAATGTTGAGTATATCCAGAAGAAGTATTCGATAAGGAGATGGTTACTATGTGTGCTTAGACTCTGGTTACAAATGTATCAAAGCTGATAGTTAGTTGTAGAAGTCTGGGAAATTGAGTAAACTGTTGGCCCAAGAATTGGCTAGTACCATGGACTGAATTTTTATCTGCACCTGCAACCTCCAAAATGCTTATGTTGAAGTCTTTTTTTTTTTTTTTTTTCAGAGACAGAGTCTTACTTTATTGCACACAGTAGAGTGCTATAGCATCACAGCTCATAGCAACCTCCAAATCCTGGGCTTAGGTGATTCTCCTGCTTCAGCCTCCCGAGTAGCTGGGACTACAGGTGCCTGCCACAATGCTCAGCTGTTTTGGGAGGGCAGTTTGGCCAGGGTCGAGTTTGAACCCACCACCCTTGGTATTGGGGCCGGTACCTTACTCAACTGAGCTACAGATGCTGCCCTATATTGAAGCCTTTGTTTTCCCTTTTAAAAAAATTAAATCATAGCTGTGTACATTAATACAATCATGGGGTACAATGTGTTGGTTTTATGTACACTTTGAAATATTTTGATTGAACTGGTTAACATAGCCTTCATGGCATTTCTTAGTTATGGTGTTAAGAGCTTTATATTCTGCATTTAGTAAGTTTCACCTATGATGGCTTTTGGAGGTGGTGGCTCCTTTAGAAGATAATTAGGGCTGGAAAAGGCCATATGGATCACATCCCCATGATGGTATTAATGCCCTTGTAAGGGGACAATGACCCAAGAGTCTCTTCTCCGCATGCATCAAGGGAGGTCTAGGAGCAGACAGCCTGGAAGAGGGTTTGTGCTGAAAAGCTGACATTGCTGACACCCCGATCTCAACTTCTAGGCTCCATAATTGTTATCAATAGATTTCTGTTGTTTACACCATACGGTTCACGGTATTCTGTTATAGTAGCCCAGATGGACAAGACCGACCACTTCACCACGACTGTGTAATATGGGACTGCGTGCCTGCGTGGTGTAAGCCCTCAGCGCCTGTGTCCCCACAGAGACTCACTGTGACACTCAAAGGAATTAAAACATAAAGTGCCTGGAACAAAGCCAAACACATGTTAGTAAGAGTTAGTCCTGTTATCGATTCCAATTAGCAAGAATGCGATGTATTTCAAATGTAATGGTTCTAAATATCAGGGTTGGAGGATGATATCAAGGAAGAAAATAAGAAAAGAATAGTGGCATGAATGTAAAAATCAGAATGAACTCGCGAAAAATCAAAATGAAGGAGTGAAATTGTTTCTTTCCTAGGTAACCGTTTGAGCTATCTGGGAGCAAAATTTCTGACAGGATTCCAGCTGGACAGTCAGGGGTGCACAGAACCATTTTTGGAGACACAGACCAATGGAACAGAACAGAGAACCCAAATAAAAACCATCCACATGTTGCAAACTGAACTTTGACGAGGAAGACAGCAATATATTCTAGGGGGAGAGATCTCTGTTCAGTAACAGGATCTGTATCTCTCACCACCACCAAGAAAAATTAATTCGAGATGGATAACAGACTTAACTCTAAGGCATGAAGCCATACAAACATCCAAATTCTACAATGAAGTGTCATGGAAGTTGCTGTAGCTACTTGGGAGGTGGAGGCAGGAGACTCACTTGAGCCCAGGAATTGGAGGTTGCTGTGAGCTGTGATGCCACAGCACTCTATCCAGGGTGACAGCTTGAGGGTCTATCTCAGAAAAAAAAAAAAAGCCACTACGTGTTCTCACTATTAAATCGTAACTAATCGATCAACACTTAGGTGCCCAGATGGTAGTCCCATCGGAAGTGAAGCAGAGGAGATCGGTAAAATCAAGCCTAATGGATACAATACACCCTAGTGTTGGCCTCACTTGCAACTTTGACTCAAATGGCTAAAAAAAAACGCAGTCATGGAGTCAAAACATTTGTACACCTGTAATATTCTGAAATTTAAAAAGAAAAAGAACTTTTAAAAACAAACACAAGAAATAAAACACCTGCTGTGTAGAATCCTGCGCCAGGCAGCCCTTCTGTGCTTTTACTCTGAAATTGCTAAGCAGTAGAGAAAATATGTGTTTAACTGTTTGAGTAACCTCCAAACCATTGCCTACAGTGATTGCATCATTTTACACGCTTATCATCACTCCACGGGAGTTTTCAGCTTCTTTTTAACATTTGATGTTGTTAATATTCCATTTTATTTATTTTCAGTGGATGTGTTTTATGTCTGATGGTGTTTTTATTCTTTATTTCTTGAAAAGCATGTGGAGTGTGTTGGGAGATATAATGAAGTAAGATGCTCTTCCAGGTGGGACAGGGCTCCTACATTCAGGGCTGGACAGGGACCCCCATTTTCTAGGCCTGGCTGAGCTCCTACGTCGATCTCATCATAGACCCCGTATCAGACGCAAACAGGCCCTTTCTCAGTCATGAGAAAGAGCAGCTGTCTGGTACCTCGTGGGGGTGGATCCTTCTGGAGCTCACACCCTGTTGCCTTGTCTGGAGCAAAGACCAAGGGGACCATGTTCCTTATTACTTTTAGGATTGTTTCCTGCCCTCAGGCCTCTGGACAATTGTGACAAGTTCCACCCTGAGTTTGCAGCCCCCCTGGGCTGCCCACTTGGTCCCCCTTCAGCTTGATGAAGGCTCCTTCGTCCCCTTTCATCTTTGGAGAAACTCTGTCCTTTCGCTGACTCACGAGGTCTATGATCTCATTCCTCAAACCCTGAGATTAAGGATCTGACACAGAGAGAAAGAAATTCTGCCTACACAAGGATTAACCTTCGTGGAATGCCAGTGAGTCTTGTTTTCTGGTTTTAGAAGGAGTCGGAATATTCTGCAGAATAGGCAAACACAACAAGCCCGAGGGAGCCGGCAGTGCTAAGGGACAGCCACCTGTTCAGAGACGGAGTACGATGCTGTGTGATCAGAACGGGGGCGGAGTGCTCACCAGCACTGAGTCAGACTACAGAGTCCTCAGTGCAAAGTGACACAGGAGGACAGGCCAGCACTCAGAGCACAATTCATTTGAAACAAAAGGCTGAACAGCTTTTAAAAGCCAGGGGAGGGGAGTCGTAGCCCATCCGAGTTTGCTAACTGGCTCCCCAGAAGGACAGGTGAGCTTTTCCAGATCTGCATAAACTTCACACTTTTATTACCAAGGCCCCCAGGCCACCATCTTTTCCCTGGAAACGGAGACTGAGTTATTATTTTCCTTGATGTTTGCAATGCAAAGAGATGGCACCGGTCCTTAAGAAAGGCATTCTTGGATTATAAAACTGGAATATGCTTTTGAAAAGACTTACCTATGAGAAGGGCAGAGAAGAACTTACAAGTTTTCCACTGTAAATGCTTTAAAGACAAGAGAAGTCAGGGGCCATAGTCCAGTCTTACATGAAAAGAAAGTATTTACTCAGAGTGACCACAGATTTGCCTTTTCTTGGGACGTTAAGAATAGAAAGATAAATAAACCTTCACCTTTAAGTGAAGCTTTCATTCTACACCTATTTTAGTCCAGGGAATGGATTTTTGTATCATAGTGTGTTCTTCAAACCCCTAGATCCTAAAGAAAATTAAGCTTTCAGATGGGGATTATGTAATAAAAATAATTTATTTAAGATAAAAGTAAAGTAAGAACAGTGGGAAACACTCATACAAATCCCTAGTACATTTTTAAAATTTGAAGTTCTAGGGCTTGACTCAAGACCTGTGGACTCATTGGTTGAGGAAAGAAAATGATATATATATAAAGGGCGGTGCCTGGGGCTCAAAGGAGTCGGGCACTGGATCCATATACCAGAGGTGGTGGGTTCAAACCCGGCCCCTGCCAATAATTGCCAAAAAAAAAAAAAAGAAAAAGTAAATACAATTTTATATACGTGTATATATATTATATATATATACATATATATATATATTTTTTTTTTGAGACAGAGTCTCACTATGTTGCCCTTGGTAGAGTGCTGTGGCATCACACAGCTGACAACCTCCAACTCTTGGGCTTAAGCGATTCTCCTGCCTCAGCCTCCCAAGTAGTTGGAACGACAGGTGCCCACCACAATGCCTGGCTACTTTTTGGTATAGTTGTCATTGTTGTTT
This sequence comes from Arctocebus calabarensis, assembly GCA_963573935.1. Classification (NCBI taxonomy): domain Eukaryota; kingdom Metazoa; phylum Chordata; class Mammalia; order Primates; family Lorisidae; genus Arctocebus; species Arctocebus calabarensis. The sequence continues at coordinate 11,876 of CAUYON010032181.1, forward strand.
AGCTGGCCCGGTCTGAACCCACCAGTCTCATACACCACGCACAGTGTATGTGGCTGGCACCATAACTACTGTGTTATGAGCGTGGAGCCAAGAAAATTATATTTTTAATCACTCTACAGTACAGAATATATTTTGAGAATTTATATTCTAAATTTAATTTTGCATGCTGGGAAACTATAGTAGGGAAAGAAATTAAATAGAATTGCATGAGTATTTATGATTATTGTTCTGAAAAATAACTACGAAAAACATAAAGTCATATGTGTTTACTGAATTTTGGAAGTTGTTAGCAAAAATTAAGAGGTAAAACTAGTGGGTTCTTTTTGTTAAAGGCAATGATGTGCCTCAAATATATTTATTTCAAGTGGAACATTTATAATGTAAAAAAAAGGGCAGCGAATATCTTGGTGACATAAACCAACCTTGGTAGCCTTGTGTTAACAACCCCTTACTTACAATTTTCATAGATGTATTATAATTGAGGCATTAGATGAGTTGTTCTTAACCATAGAATTCTTTGATTTTTGTGTTGGACTCTGTAGAAACGTATTTAATGTGGATGTCGAGATTCCATCATTGTTGGTTGGCAAGATCTTTAAATATGCATTTAAATGTTCTTTTACATTAGGCTTGGAGATTTTCGTCATTCATTGTTTCCTTTGATTTCCTCAATGATCCTCTGCGATTCAGTTAGACAGTGATCTGTCTACAAATCGTGTCTAAGAATCAACAGTAACTGACAGAGACGATGAATTCGTGGCTTCCTTTACATGTTGCCACGTTTTCGGCAACACATTTCATATTCTTTTTTGTTATTTGTAGTTTGGGATCTTGAGCATATTAGGCTTTTAGACTTAAAAATAATTGAAGAAATTTATTTTTTGCCCAGCATAAAAGCTTTTGTTCCAATGTACCCATTTTGCATAATTTCCTTGAAAAGCTGTTCCCCCCTTCTGCCATCTCAATACTTTTGTTCAAAGCATCTGTTCTAACAGCTGTCCCCGCCTGTCGTTCATGGCCACTCTACCTTTCCTTCTTCTTTCCCCCATTTCTATTGTATTCCCACTTCTCATGCCTCAGTATCTTTATATTTTATCCTAAAATGGTTCTTTTAAAAAAGTCTTAGCCACTTTGTCTACTGGAATCAAATTGGAGTTATTTTCTGCAAGGAATTAACAGTTTTCAACCACCAGTGTTAAAAAGAGAGTTAGGATAATTATATAAGGAAACATATATGTAGGTACACATGCATGTACATATATGTATATACCTATGCATAAATATTTATGATAAATATATAAAATTAAGGATTTCAGTTCATGTCACTCAATATTTTAGAAAGTGTGATGGAATGTTGACTGCATTCCTAGCCATTTCAAAACACCAAGTTCTTCCTTTATCATCTTCAACTCTCCATTTTATTTTAATACTAAAAATACTATGAGGAATATTGTGGGATAAATACGACATGTATTATTTCTATACCAAAGGCCTTAGGGTCTGTTAGGAAAGATATTACGTATATAATTGGAAAAATCACTTTCCAAAATAGGTATCTTAACTTGGATGGTTGCTGTTTTTCTCAACTCATAGCATTCTATGTACTAGCACACTAACTTAAGTACAGGGTCTACTGGAGAGAGATGCTTTATTTGGAAACTTCTATATTTTGTTTTTTATCAGTTAGATGGTTCTCATTGGTCCTTGCCATCTCGTGCCTCAAGCCACTACATAAATACTCAGGTAATTACCAATAACAATAAATATGTTAGCTACATTGTTGCTTTTGATTTCTTTAAGTTCTTCCTCTTCATCCTCATGGATAAGTGATTTACCCCAAAGTTGCATCTTGTTGCCTTTGTCCATCGTTAAATATTTGTGTCTCTAATAATTTACCAACAATGTGAAGTAGATGAGCAACGTTTGCACAAGCGGTGACATCAAGTGACGTGACAGGTGCAGCCGGAGCTGTGAGCCTGTCTCTTCCTTTGAACTGGCAGAGCAGCAATTGTTTTCTGACCTGGTAGAACTGACATTTATTAGATCTAATTATCTGTAAAAAATATTTCAGATGAGCACTATCAAGTTTAATGCTTGACAGGGGTGTGTGAAAATGGAGGCATACGGGGATTATTAGACAAAAAACCAGCTTGGGGCAGCGCCTATGACTCAAAGGAGCGGGGCATCGGCCCCATGTACCAGAGGTGGCAGGTACAAACCCAGCCCTGGCCCAAAACAAAACAAAACAAACAAACAAACAAAAAACAGCTTGGCAGCAAATCCTGGGAAGCTTAATGTCAGCAAAAACATGTTAAAGCTTCAGAAAATACAGTAGCCTTAACAAAAGTGCTGCCTGCAAATGTAGCAAATAATTAACATCTGGCTTTTTAAAAAGTAGGACCCAGCCAGTAGGGCTCTTGAGTACACATGTGAACAGCCCATGGATAGCTCTGTTCCTACAGATTAATCAACACAATTGTTTGTAATTAAATTAATTAAAGATGGGCTGGATTCCCCTCAAAGTGTGTCTGTAAAAGGGTTGAAGACGGTGTCTTGAATGCACATTTATGTTCAGTGAAGTTAAATTCCTATTTTCAATAGCTGGGTTTGGAAACAAGACACATCTGTGGAAGTTTGTTGTTTCTTTTCCTTTTTCCTGACAGCTTATTTCAATATATTGTATTCATAGGACTGTGTCTAAATGAAGCTGAACATAAAAATACACAGTCAGCTTCTGCACAGCCAAGAACACAGTAAGTAAAGCAAGCAGACAGCCCTCAGAATGGGAGAAGATATTTGCAGGTTATGTCTCCAACAAAAGTTTAATAACCAGAATCCACAGAGGACTTCAAACTGTACTTAATTCTTAAATAAGAATCAAGCTTATTTGTTTCTAGTCCTTATCTTAAGCATTGTTATTATTGTTGAATTTTGAGCCTTTTAAATTCTGTGAAGGCAAAAAGTGGAAACCTAATTAACACATGCATATGTAAAATAAAATAAAA
>CAUYON010032182.1:0-23041 GCA_963573935.1 Arctocebus calabarensis
AATGTATGTATCAATAAATGAACATAGTTCCTTCCTCAGCGGCAAGGTGAATGAATGTATTAATGAATGGACAGAGTCCATTCATGGAATTGAGGCCTAGGAAATTCACATGAAATTGACCTAGGCATAGGAAATCGGTTCTGTATTTAGTCCTAAGTGTAAAGTGAAGGAGACACCAAGGCGCAGGTGTCTCCTCGGCAGTTGTCCGGCCTTTTTGGCTATTGGAGCCTCCAGTGGGGGTTGGAGGTCCCCCTCTCTGCCTGTCATCCAGCCCGCTGGTTCTTCAGCTGGCTGCCGCCACACCGACACCACCAAGGTGAAGGCAGCAGGTCTGCCAGCTCCACTGAGCTGGCTGGGGCCCAAATGTCCTGCATCAGAGGTCTGGTTTGAGGCAAACCCCTTGAATGGATGCCTAATGTCTTTCTTCTCTTCTGCTGTGATGACAGAACCCAGTTATTGCTCATGGCAGCAATGTTCATAGTCAGGCACACAATTGCGACAATCCTGCTTCCACTTTCCCAGCTTCCTTTGCAGCTAGGAGTGGTGGAGTGTGATCTAGTTCTGGTCAATACTGGGACGGGGGTGGGATGGAGGTGGGGGGCGTGTTAATTTGGACATATTTCTTGCTTTCCTAATAAAAGAGAAAAATGTTACTGATATGAGCATTTGTCTGCAGAACTTAAGAAATGATAACTATTGTTAAAGAAGAGTTCGTGTACAAGAGTGACGTATACAAAAGACATTTATACCTGGAGATTCAAAGTGTTTTAGGAGCTGTTTGCCAGGAACCAGGGGCAGAGACAAATACCGAGGGTGCAGAAACATGTACACAGGTTTTAAGACAGGAAAGGAAACTGTATTAACTTTGTAATATTCAAGTCACGGTTGACTGCTGCAGTTACAAGAGGTGCTCAGTGTGACTTATATTCATCTTTTGTTATCAGTATATATTGTTATAGTAATAACAATGTTAATGCATTTTTTCCCTTTCTTAAAATGTGTATACCTTTTTTTGGCACCCTCTGTGTATAGGCTGTCCCAAAGGTCGCCCATAAAGTTGCCATACTTAGGTAAAATGGGAAATTGTAGATAAATGTACTTTATTTACCATATATTCATCACAGGAATATTACAAAATGTTTATAAAATATTCTCTATGTGTTGGCCAGTGGCCTCTTTGTAAAATTTCAACATGAATATTTTGTAAATTAAGGTATATTTAGCTACAGTTTCCCATTGTCCCTATGCCTGGTGACTTTATTTATGGGTGATCTTTGGGATACCCCATATATTTATTATATCACAAGAACATGGAGATTTAATGCTATGTAGGACTGAAATTGAAACACATTTTTTAAATGGGAACACATTTTTTAAAACCTTTCTATATCACAATGACATGTTTCTTGACCCTAACTTTTGTACATTGAAGACTTATATTGGGTGGAACATGAAATTTCAAATGAACTTCATTTTGGTGAATTTCAGCTCTGGAAGGAGTCAGCTGTTGCAGAAAACTTCAATTCACCATTTATAGCCAGCACTAAAAAGGATACTTATTGACCTTTAAATTTCAAAAGAACTATTTCAAATCAATTCTCTAAGAGACCTTTTCATGGTAATGTGCAAACTCATCAATCCAAAAAGAACTTCTTTGAAAAAAGTCATGAAGAATCAATATAAATTCTTTTCAGAAATCTGTCTGCAGGGCTTTCTAGGGACAAGATAGCTTTGCTAGTGTGTTTTAAATCCTTTTAGGTTATTCAAATCTTTCACTCATTGTGACTGTACATTGGGCTAAGTTAAGCGGGCTGTGAATTTAAACCATTTCAACAGTTTTATTTGTTACTTATGACGTAACAAATTGTCAGTCTTTTTACTAATCTCTTCGCCTGTCAGCTGTGAGTTTTTCAAGTGTCCATACACAGTGATTCAGAGATTGTCCTGAAATCTATTGCTATATCCAGCTGAACTCTTTTTTTTTTTTTCACTTTTAACTTCATGATTTTATTGGATTGCAATTTTAAGTATACAAGTATCAGCTGAACTCTTAACAGATTTACACATACTGATTTTGAAGTAGATTTATAATTTTGGTCTTTTATTTTTTCTTTTCTGGATTTCTATACTTAAAATACTTTTAAATAAGTTATTGTAATATACAATTAAATTAAAATGTCATGAGCCAAGCTCATTAATATTTTAGCATTTTAGAATAGCAGAATTGATTTATAGGCTATGTTGGGCTTGAAACTTTTTCTCCAAATAAAGAACACCTAAAACTAATGGAAATACCTCCTGAAAATCTTATTTAATTATTTAATTACCCTCTTTGTTCCCCCCAAATATTATCTAATATATAATGAAAATCACGCTATAATTGCTGCTTTTGTGATGATTTTGTTGAAATGAAACAATTTTAACAATGCACCAAAAAAATTATTTTTATAATTAAAAATTAACACAAAACTGGCCCGGTGTGGTGGTTCACACCTATAATCCTATCGCTCTGGGAGGCTGATGCAGGAGAATCACTTGAGCTTAGGAGGAGGTCAAGACCAGCATGAACAAGAGTAAGACTCTGTCTAAAAAGAGAAAACAAAACTAGCCAGGTGTGGTGGTGGGCACCTGTAGTCCCAACTGCTCAGGAGGCAGAGGTGGGAGGATCACCTGAGTCTGGAATTTTGAGGTTGTTGTCAGCCAGGCTGATGCCATGGTACTCTAGCCTGGGCAATGAGGGAGGGTCTGTCTCCAAAAAAAAAAAAATTACTCAACACCACCTGTTCACATTTAACTCTCCCATTCCTCTTCTTTGCCTCTCTTCTCAAAGAAGGTAAAACTGATTGAAGAGAAAAAGATGTATAGAGGGAGATTTTAGGTAATCAGTGTTGAATTCATTTGGTATAATTCTTCTTCAGAACCGTAAAATCATCAAATCCTGGTACTTACATAATTAGTGAGGCTGGTTACAATGGATTTTTGTGGTTTTTCCCTCCCACACTTGTTTATGATAAATATAATAGTTATCATGTGTTGAAAATCTTGATATGCCTATTTCCTTAAATATGTAGTATAATATTTATAATGGTCATAATAGTTGGTGTCTACTGCTTACAAAAAAGTAATCCTAGTACTTAAGAAATTTGCCCAATATTGCACAGCAAGTAAGTGAAAAATTAGGGTTCAAATTCATGGTTTCTCACTTTCTTGCAGTATTTTTGTATTATATTATTAGTGCTATCTGCATCCCTGCCCTCAAGATGGCCTGTAAGCACACGCATACACACACACACACCCTCTCTCACACACTTTTTCTCTGACTGCTGGTAGCCTTACTTAGCACCCAATTTCCTTAACACTGAAGCTGTGATGGCATATTGTGGAGCCCACTTCCCACGGTACCTGTCTTGGGTCCGTCCCACACCATTTTCTCAAAGTAAACAGAATGTCCTTGTCCCATATTTAATTTCTTCCGAGACTGCTTCCTAATTTCTACTAAAGATTATTATACAATGAAGAATGGTTTAATACACTATTTTTCCTACATAGCAGATCACTATTTTCAAAGGCATATTTAATACTTTAACCCAGAATAATAACTGGGTATACAAATACCTTGGTAGTTATTAGAGAGCTTTTTAAATTAGAAGATTCTTTCAGTCTCTAGAAAAATCATACAAAAAGCAGAAAAGCCCACTTTACTTATGAACACAGGCCATTCTGGAGCTTTCAACATTTATTGTAATGGTAATTTCACAGGAAACAGATATGATTACAGCTCATCAGTAGCTGAAGAAATAGATAAGTGTACTAATAAAAATTAATTTGACTTGGCAAGATTTTTTTAAACATGGTATTATATTACTAAGAGACCTCATGAAGATTATTAGATTATTTTGCATATATAAAAAACAAACATAAATAAAAAATTTTAAATCCTTAAAAATAGTCAACTTTTTTTTTATAGGTTATTATTCCAGGATTTGTGTAGCTCTTACTTTGTGGCTTGTGTTATGGTGATCTCTATAAATGCAGAGATGAACAGGAAATACTTCCTGTCCTCAAAAACTTCAATCTGCGAGGAAAATCAGCAGCTATGTTTCATGTTAAATTTATGGTAAAATATAACACATATAGATTTTCAAATGGAATACTCCCAGCTGGTTTCAAAATAGAGTCCATAACTACTTCCAAGCCTTGTCTATAAATGTGAAAAAGTATTAGAGAAAAATTCCTTAAGTTTTTCTCAATAAGTCATTCTTAAAGTACATAGTACTTATGCAGATAATGTTGGAGAAACAGGTTTTATTGTGCCCTCCCCTTTCTATACCTTATAAAATCTAATTTCAGAGTCAGCTTACCAATAACAGTAAGTAATTCAATTTCTTCTTGATGTAATAAAGTATATACATTTATATTGATATTTTGGAAACTTTTCTGTGTTCTAGGTAGAATGTTGATACTGGCCCTAACAGAACACTCTGTAGAGATAAAGTATTGCAAGGTATTACATAATTAGCACAAGATACTGTATAATCAAGGAGAAAGAGTTATAAGCCAGAGTTGTTCCATAGGAATATTATGTGATTCACATGTATGATTTTATAGTAGCCACATTTTAAAAAGTTAAAATTTTATTAATTTATTTAACCCAATGTATCTAAAACATAATTTAAACATACTATAATCACTATAAAAGTATTGAGGTATTTAAATGTTTTGTACTAACTCTTTGAAATTGACCTATTTTTGCACTAATGAGAATATTTTAAATTGAACTAGACACATTTCAAGTGTCAAGTATGTGTGGCTAGAGGCTATTGCACTGAACAGTTCAAGAGAAAGTTAGAATTACACATGTTCCAATCCAGGAAGAGAAGATGTGTGTGTAGAATATGTAACACTTACGCCCTGGGTCATGAAGGTTTAGCAAAATTTAGACAGAAAGAATTTATAGCAGCAAAGAGGAATGCCTTATTTTGAAATATTAACTTACTGGAAATAATCATAGTATTTGTAGCTGTTGAACATGTTACCAGTTTATAATATACTTCAGGTTACTATTGAGGAATTATATACTTAAAATTTAAGGAGTGTATAATAGTTTACTTGTTATTCTGACTATTTTTTCTATAGACATTGGACAAAACCTAAAGATTTTTCTGCAGTATTTCTATAAGGATGTTTAATAGAACGTTAGAGTTTCAAGATATTATCTGAAAATAGAAATCTTTGGTTTATGTGTGTCAAAAACTAAATTACCATGCAGGGTGACTCACTCATGGTGAACTCTGACATACTCAATTTTCTTGTAGGTCTTACAAATAAATCTTTTAATTTTGTTTAATTCTTCCCAATCTTTCCAAACTAAAGGTCTTATTTTCATAGTACTACTGTTAACACCCATCCATCTGATATTCCACAGAATACATGCTTGAGAACAGGGTTCTAATGTATATTTTCACAAGTCTGTATAAAGTAACTTTGAAGAGTGTTTTATCATCACTTCTGGGTTTTAGGAATGCTCTCTAATTCTATCATTCTGATTACATAGTCTGCCACATTTAGTTACATAATGACATTTATTCATTTATTCACTGAAATTACTACATTTTCATTTACGGAAATGCACTTTTTGTGAACCACAGCTGCTTATGGGATTTTTAATGACTCATAAATTGATAAATGATACACATAATACTTTGCACTTCATTAAATATTCTTTTGTTAGGAGGTCCAGGAATATTTTCATCTCTATTTGATTATCCACTGATTTTTAATTTATTTTCAAAAAAATTATGGGAGATAGTGATTTTTTTTTACCATCAATTTTTTAAAAATATGTAAGTACTTAACACTCACAAGTTATGTGCCTACAACTTACCTTCAGAAACAACTATGATTTCTGCGATATTCTTAAAGGAGAGAGACAGTACAATGATTTGCCATGTGATTCTACTTTTCAATATTTAGCCGTTAACAATAAAGTAGTTGATTATTCTTTCTTATGTATTGTTCTTGTTAGGCTCTGTACCGATAATAAATGAAAATATTCACCGGAGATTGGTTTTTGGTTTCTTATTTTTTGACTTTTCAGAAGATGCCCAGAGGCATACCTGTGCATGAGAAATGAAGCCAGTGAGTATTGGACAGAGTCTTCTGTTCCTTATTGCCTCTTTTCATTGGACAAAGAAGTGTAAAGGGTGATCCATGAAAACAGATAGCTGTGGTACAGAAAAGAATAGTGCTAAGTGTTCTGTTCATGGGAGCCGATTAAGGGACATCCCAAGCCAAGATTTGCCCTTAGAATGCCCTCAGTTGAAGTACTAGCATTAGTAAATGTAACCAAGGTTCAGTAGTGAGGGGCAGAGTGAGGCAGATGATGGAGAGGCAGAATCCAACAGCTCCTAGCTCTAAGGTTAAGGAGGAGAGGCAGCAGCCGGATCACACAGGCTCTCGTGCTTGGGGTGAAGTCTGCTGTGTTCTTTTGAACTGCTTGTCCGGATGAACAGGCAGGCCCATGAGGCTCAACCCCTCACCCCCGAAGTTTTAGGTAATAACCATTGCCTAAAGTTAATACTCGGTATCTTATGACCTAATAACTGAGATACCAAGATAGTTCTAATTTTACTTGAGAATAATGGAGGGTGTATAACAACATATTTTCTGTGTATGGTGTTAAAATTTGAATGTTAATTTTCCTATCCTTTGGGCAAGATTAAATTCTTTGGACTTCCTGTGTGAACTAAATTCCTCTGAAATGATTAAGTCATTGTGTTATTTTTGCCTACTGTTTTTTTTTTAAAATAATTTTTGAAAATTTTTAAATTGTTACATTACGAATTAATCTTTATCAGTCATTGTTAAAGATCTGCTCTGTCCTTATTTCATTTCATTTTTTTCCCTAAGGTTGTTACATCGTCTTATTCTATGTTTTTCTTTTGTTTTGTTCTAGTTTGTGCGGTAATTTACTCAGTTGTGCTTCTGCCTACTCAATTTTGTCCAGAAATTAAAATTGCTGTAGCCTTTCCCCATCAGTACTTTGCTGTGTTACTAGGCCCTAGTGTTAACATAGTATAGTCTTGAACTTCCTGCTCACTGCCAAGCAGGAGAATCCCTCCTTTGCCCTTTCATTCTCTGCTCTCTTTTGAATGGTGCAAGTAACAGCTATGTAGGTAAAAGGTCTTTTCATCAAAAGAAGGAAATTAAGCAGCGATTTCCTCATTCCTTTTCTGACCGACATTTGCAGGCAAGTGTTTGAGGTCTGGATCTTTTGTACTCACATTGTTTTAAAAGAAATAAGGAAGTTTCACATAACTTGGAAAAATCTAATCAAAAGGACTTAAAAAGTCATGTGTTAAAATTGACTGTGCATATAATATGTTGTTTCTTCAAATTAGATTATGATATTTAAGCAAAAGTTGCATTAATCTACATTGATTCTAATTAATTGGCATTAGAAGTTTCAGATAGCCTATTTTTTTAATAAAATTGAAAAAATAGAGGTGGCAAAACTCTCAGTGATTGTATGATTTATTTTTAGTAGTTTTGACAAGGGGAACCTTTAAAATCATTATGCATAAAATTCCATTATTTATATGAAGCTTTGTTTAAGGGTCAAAAGGTACGTGATATAAAAATGAAAGTTATGTGGGGTTAGAGGTCTGCTATGAATTGAATTTAGCAGAGACGTGAAATTCAAACACCATTGACACTGTGAATTGTTTTCATATAAATAATACTGAAATCAAGCCTTCTAGCATCTTTCATCATCTTCATAATTAAATGAGAAATATAGACATGCATGTATGGACAATAGCATAGGTTTCTTTCCCAAGTTGTCTTCTCATGAATTCAGTCAATAAATAAAAACATATATCTTTAAATATGTTCTAGAACCAAAATATTTTATAGTCTTTAATTGTAATTGCTGTTAAAATAATTCTGTCTTTCTTAATTATACTTTTGTTACATGATTTAATCATCATTATGATAATTATTTTGTTTTATGGGAGATATGTGTGTTTTATTTATTTTAGTTGTGTGTGTATTCTCACACATTCAACATTTTATATTTCTCTTAAATGCTCTAAGTGTTAAAAATAGTATAATAAACTCAGAAAATTAAGTTTATGAACTCATCCTAGGAAAAGGGCTGTATACCTTGCTGCTGAATAACACCTTCTAAGTATTTCCCTTTGAAGCTATGCACTGACACCAATGCCTAGCTCTTCAAAACTGTTTGAAATTGTTTTTCTGGAATGACTATCAGAAGTCTTGTTGTATGGCACACAAAAACATGCAAAAGCAATAATGAATGTCACTCTGAGATACTGCCACCAGTCAACAGGAGCACAGCTGTGAGACATTGATATACCAAGGTTATGAAACTTTACTGTGTTGTTTGTACAGTACTGCTAATAAAACTGGGTGGTAGCAAGGTCTCAGACCCCCTACCATGACAGCTCTGATGGTCATTCCAGATCAAGAGTTCCAAAATTGCTCTAAAGGGTTAACTAGGCACTGGTGTTGCTGCATAGCTTTCCAAGGGGAGTACTTAGAAGGCGACTGTAGTGATATTCAGCAATGATATATGTAGCACTTTTTCTAGGATTAGTTTCAAACTTGATTTTCTGTATATCACTGTTTTGACAGGGACTTCAGTAACTTTACTTTCTATCATTGGAATAAAAATAAACTCCTAGAAGAATTGTTTTTAAACTGCTCCTTGGAAGAATGAAAGCGTTTGAAACTTCATGTGCAATAAGATCCGCAGATCTTCAGTTAAGAACTTTTAAGTCCTGCAAGCCCAGATACTTGTGGGTTTCTCACATTTCTTCTATATTTTTAGTCATTTGTTGGAATCTTATCTGTATTGTCACTGCCCGTTGGTTCAACCAAGCCATGGTTAGTCCTGCAACATTCCGGCATTTCTGGTTTCAGAGAAATTTTTGGGAAGGAGAATGATTATGTAACTGGTACCCTTACATTTAAAGGGAGTAAGAATGAAGATTCCTGTGTGTTGCTCACAGGCATTTAGGGAAAAGAGCTACTTAGAGTCACAGAAAAGTTATGATTACAGAATTCAGATTCAAGAAGAGAACAATTTAACTCAGCTTCTAAACGTAGGTGTGGCAAAACCACATTAAAGAGAAGCTGGTGAGGGCGTGTTCTTATAGGTATCTTTGACAGTGCAATCTACACAATAGATTACCCTAAGAATCTTGGATTTTATTCCTTAGGTGATTAAGGGTTAGTGAATAATAATACATGGGGATAATAATGTAACCAGAAAAAATATGTTTTAGAAAATTCACTGATAAATTCTTAAGAGAAATATTTAAGATAATCAAGGAAATTCATTGTGTTTTGTTTTAGCTTTTTTCCCTCTCAAAAAGTTTAAGAATCTTGATGACATCATTGCATTGTTACCAGGGGACACAGTGAGATCCTGTCTTGAAGAAAAAAAAAAAGTCAAAAGTCTTGAACGTATCTATAGACAGAATAGAAAGAAGTGAAAAAGAAGAAAATATCAAATAATCTTAGAGTTGGAAGAAAACAGAATACTTCTATCTTTGTGAAATGTCAAGTTTAAGTGCAGGCGTCAACCAAGTTATCAGTCCTTTGGCATCAACCACATATTAGACCTTTGGTTATTTAAATATAATACTCATCACATACCTGCTTTAGTCAAGTAGAAGAATTTTAAGAATTCATCAAATTGGGTACCTGTAGACACTGATGTGTCTATGTAACTTTGTCAAAGCATCTTTTAGTACAGTGGTGTGTTTTTGTCATACGACAATGTTTTATTAATATCACAGCAAAAGGATACAAAGCAAAAACAACAAAGAGGAAAAAAGGGAATTCGGGAAAGTCCAGAGGAAACAAGCATCGGCTTCTAAGCATTCCCTGCCAGTGGAGTCACACAAGATGCTCTCAATTCCTCCAGTAGTAACTGATACAGGTGAGAGTATCTGTTTGGCATAGTTAACACCTCTATCTTTTAGGGAATGGGGGAATCCTTCCCCAAATTGAAGTTCCTAGATGCTTGCCAAGGGCTAAGCTTGCTCTTAAGGCTTTCTTAGGATAATAATCTCTGGCTTGATATTTTAACTCGTTTCAGTTCAGAGATTTTTAATTTACCATAATGATGCTGGCTTTTTGAATTCCTAAATATTTACTGCAAAAGAGACCAAGTTTTAAAAACTACTCAGTAAGTAGCAATGTTTGTATGGATTTTCATCTATGTCAGTGTACAAATTAGCTTTAATGTGTGATGGATACTGATGCATTTGCAATAAATCACAATATTTTTATTTGGAAAAATATTAATTATGAATATAAAGTTAATAATTCCATCTTAAGGCATTTTATATTTTATAGTTTTATTCACATTGGCTTTGCTTTCTTTATGTTTTATTCCTCAGAAAGATTATAGACCTACTCTAACTGCATTTGAAAAACTGCCTTTGTTAAGTTTTAAGAGAATATAGAGAATTCAAGAATCTAGTAGCAGAAAAATGGCAGACTAGAAACAGGCTCCCAATGAGCCACAATGTGGGAAAGGAGTGAAAGTCGCAGCCAGAGGCCTTCATAGGGATCACTCATCCCCGAAGCAGCATTGTGAAATCCCAGAGAAGGAATGTGTAACACTCAATGTGCAGGGGGGGGGGGAGTTGATGGTGACACATATGACAAGATTAAAAAAATACAAGGGAAAAAAGGGAAATTAGATACAGGTGCACTATGCGAGCCCAGCTGGTGCAGTGTGAACTGAACTGCAGGATGGCTCCTACCACCCCCACAGACCTCTTACCTCCACAGATGGGGTCCTGCCTAATGTCTGTGGAGAGCCATCGTACTAGACAACATGTGCTGTGGGGACAAGACATCAGCTGACATCATCCTAAACTTTCAGGCACACTGTGCTGGACCATGAAGGGAGCAGACTGACTCATGGCTTTACTGAGCCATACTGTGGAACTTGAAGCCGGGCGCATCACCCCTAGAGTGCAGTGAGACCTTAACATGGGATTGATTGAAGCACAGTGGGCTCTGATCCAAAGAAACTGGGTGACTACTTCAGCAGGTCCAGGGTAGGATATGGCAGAGCTAATGGCAGGACCTCTGCATATCTGGCCAGACAATGGGACCTTTTGTGCCTGAGAAGCAGACTGCTGCTTGCCCAGCCCAAGCTCACCCTCCAGGCACCAGTGACTTTCAACTTGCCTGAACTTGACTCTATCTTTCAGCTGGTTTGGCCCATCATCTGCACACCTGTTTCTGGCTAACGGGCTCTGTGTAGAGGCCTTGCTTTCCAGTCTACCCTAATCCAAGCACAGGGGAGATAGCTCTGGGGCACAGTAGGCCTTGGCTTGTGAGGTTCTTAAAGCATCTTCCTCAAGTCTTGAATGGGACATGGAGAGCTTCATGCTCCCTCAGCTGATGGATATAACCTCAGCTCATCTGACTCAATATTTTCAGGGCCAGTGCCTGCAGAGTATCCTGGGGCTTCCTCAGCTGGGACTCCAACCTCCAGGCCTGAGGCCTCCTGCCTGCTTGACTCTGACCTCATCTTCCAGGTTGGTTAGCAGTGCTGGTCCCACTGTTTTCCTAGAACCTTTACTCAGGGATTTTGCTTCCATCTCTACTGCAGACCCAGTTTGGGTGGGGGATCACACTGGGGCCCAACAGGCTCTACCCTGTGAAGTCCAGAAAAGCACCTTGGGCAGGCCCTGAGTGGGGTGTGGGGAGTCCTGCGATCCCTTGGTCACCAGAGATAACCTCAGCATGCTTGACCTAACTTTTGCAAAACCCCAGTGCCTGCAAAGCAGCCTGCTGCTTGATTGGCCAGGACTGTGCCCTGCAGCCCAAACTGTCTCTTGTTTGTTTGGCTTTGACCCCATCCTACAGGTTCGGTGGGGCCACTTTAGCCTCTTCGTAGAATAGTGGTTCTCAACCTTCTTAATGCCGCAGCCCTTTAATACAGTTCCTGTGGGTCATGACCCACAGGTTGAGAACTGTAGCCCTAGAAGGACTCTGCCCAGAAACTGGGAGACCATTGACCCCCTCCAAAACAGATAACTTGCTAACTTCTTTGGAGTCTGAACAAACTGAACCCAGTCTTGCCCAGTGCACTCCCCAACCTGTGTTTGCTGCAGCAGAGGTTAATGATACGTCTGGAAAGTCCAGGTCCCTACCCACCATCTGGGGCATTTGAGTGCTTCTCTTTGGATCAACCAAATCACAGAACCCATACACAAAATTGCAGCTTATTTCTTTTAGCAAACACCACCCACAGAGAGGGAGATCAATTTGCACATCTGTTACATCATTTACTGACTCAATCTTACAGAGTGTGTTGGGGGTCCAAGGAATGGCCATTTGTATATGTGCCTCCATCTCCCCACAGAAAAACTGTGCTACAGGATGAGGGCAGAAAGAACCTATATCAGTGCCTTAGCATACAAGCATTTAGTTCCTTCTCCTGTGACCAGGTCTACCAGTCTTGAGGGCTTGCCCTGGCTCTCCTATCAGCAGCTCTCCCTAGTGTCCAGAAAAGCAACATCTGAGCCCCACTGAGATGTTGCTATTCCTTTTTTTTTTTTTTTATGTTAGTATGCCTTTGAAGCTCATACAACCTACCTATGAACTGCCCTGCTCCTCCCCCCACCTCTTTGGTGGTGGGGATTAAGAAACTCCCTGGGAGGTACAAGGTTCCATCAAAAATACTCCACTTGGGGAGACTACAGTCTACCATGAACACACACACAAAACATCTGGCAAAGGGCTCACTTATAAAATGTCAGTTATTGACTGGGAGACTAATAATGTATCACATGAAAGTGTCTTCTAATGCAAGCAAACAGGGTGTGGCTGATCAGGGTGTGGCTGATTCACACAGGTACCACCTACCATCACTGACAGTGTGTCAGGAAGAGGTGACGTTAGCAGGTTAGCGATAACCTGAGAGGTTCATTCATTCTGATAGAGCATCCCCAAGGCAACTCAGGACCAGCACGCTTCTCCCTGTCATAGGCAGAGACTCAGGCCCCCTAAACAGTTGTAACACCCTCACCTCTTAATTGAGATGCCAGGTTAGAAGGAACCAGCAAAAATCTCTGGAAATATGAAAAATCCAAGTGAAAGATCACCCACTAAGAAAACAATAACTCCTTATCAATCTAAATGAAAAAAATTAAAATGATAGATGAAGAATTTTGAGTGTGGGTTATAAGGAAACTTATGGAAATACAAGAGAAAATAAAAACCCAACACAAAGAACCCACAAAGACAATGTAGGAAATGAATAAATGATTCTCTATAGAGATCAAAATATTAAAGCAAAACCAAATGGAACTTCTGGAAATGAAAAGTTCATTCAAGGAATTACAGCACAGTGGAAAACCTTAAGAATGGGCTTGATCAGGCAGAAGAAAGAACTCAGTAGCTTGAAGATGTTACTTGTGGGTTAAACAAGTCAGTCGAGGAGAAAGAACAGAAATAAGAAGAATGAAGAAAACCTACAAGAAATGTGGGACTATATAAAGAGGCCAAACAAGTATCATAGGAATCCTGAGGGCAAAGAAGAAACTACTCAAGGGTTGAGGGAATTATTGAGGAAAATTTTCATGGCCTTTCTAAAATCTAGATATCTAGGTACAAAAAGCTCAAAGGCCTCCTGCGAGATTCATCATGAAACAATCATCATGACACATAATTATTAGGCTACCACCAAGGTAAACATAAAAGAGACCGTCATATGATCAGGAGGGTGAAAATAGCAGGTAACTTGTAAGGGAAAGCTGGTCAGACTAGCTGTAGACTTCTCCACTGATACCCTAAAAGCCAGAAGGGATTAGGGACCCATCCTCAGCTTTCTAAAACAGAATAATGGCCAGCCAAGATTCTAGTAAGTTTCTATATGCGGTAGTAATAAAGACTTTCTCAGGCAAACAATTGCTAAGGGAATTTTTAAAGACCAAACCTGCCCTGCAGGAAGTACTCAAACCCAAATATATCTTCAGTTCAGCAAAATAGACACCTACCAATGTAAAGCAATCCAAAAACTAAACTTCAGAGCCCAGATAACATAATGGCTCAGGTGGTAAAACAAAGTAATAAAGGTCTGCCCAATAGGATGAACAGAAATCCGCCATACCTATCAATACTTCCAGTAAATGTGAATAGCTTAAAGTTCTCCCTGAAGAGACACAGGCTGGCTAAATGGACCATAAATAAATAAATAAATAAATAAATAAATAAATGAATAAATAAAATAAAAGCCACATATATGTTGTATCCAGGAAACACACCTAACCCACAAAGACTCAATTTAGACTCAAGGTGAAAGGATGGAAAACAATATTCCAAGGAAATAGAAAATATAAGAAAGCTGACAGAACCATTCTCATATCATACAAGATAGACTTTATATCAACAAAAGTAAAGAAAGACAAATGTGGGTCACTATACTATAATGGTAAAAGGAGCAATTGCAACAAGAAGTCTTAACAATCTTAAATATTTGTGCACCCAACACAGGAGCACCTAGATTCTTAAAATAAATTCTACTCAATCTAAACACAATGATAAATAGAACCACAATCATTCATCCTGTTGGGTAGTCCTTTATGACTTTGTTGGGGACATCAACACCCCACTGACTTAACTGAGCAGATCGTCCAAACAGTAAGTGAAGAAACAATGGTGATAAACAGAACTCTAGAACAAATGGGGCTAACAGACACTTATTGAACATTTGCCCCCCAAACTACTGAATAGACATTTTTCTCACCAACTCATTGAACTATTTTGAAGACTGATCACATCCTAGGCCATAAGACATGTCTTAACATATTAGAAAAATAAGAATCATACCATTTATCCTCTCAGACAATAGTGGAATAAAACTAAAAATCATTTCCAACAGAAATACTCAAATACTCATCCATACACAGTTGTAAAAACTAAACAACCTATTGCTGAATAATAGTTGAATCAATGAGGAGATAAAGATGGAAATCAAGCTTCTTCAGATTAAATGATACAGGGAACACAAATTATCAAAATTTGCAAGGTAGCAAAAGCTTTCCTGAGAATAATACAGCCTTAAATGCCCACATCCAAAAGACACAAAGTTCAGAAATCAGCAATCTAAATGGAAGAGCAGGCTAACCCCAAACCCAGTGGAAGAAAAGAAATAACCAAGATCAGAATTAATGGAAATCAAGAACAAAAGAACTGTAAACAAGATTAATGAAGCAAAAAGTTGGTTCTTTGAAAAGGTAAACAAAATTGACAGGCCTCTTTCTAGATTAACTAGAAATAGAAAGGAAAGGATTTTAATAAGCTTAATTAAAACTGTAAAAGGAGAAATCACAACCAACATTACAGATATACAAAACATCATCTTGCAATACTATAAAAATCTCTATGCTCATAAACATGAAAATATGAAGGAAATAGACAAATTCTTGAAAATGCATGTTCTCTCAAGGCTCAATCAGGAAGACATAGAATTTCTGAACAGACCAACATCAAGCACTGAAATTTAAGCAGCATTAAAAATATCTCCTAACAAAAAAGTCTCAGACTAGAAAGTTTCACATCTGAATTTTATTAAACCTACAAAAATAACTTGTACTTATATTGCAGAAATTATTCCGCAACATTGAGAAAGAAAGAATTCTCCCACACTTCTTCTATGAAGCCAATATGACACTGATACCAAAGCCAGGAAAGGACAAAACAAAAAGAAAACTACAGACCAATATCCTTTATGAACATAGATGCAAAAATTCTCAATAGAATCTTAAACTGAATTCAGCTTGACCTCAAAAACAAATTATTACAAATAAATGGGCTTCATCCCAGAGATGCAAGGATAGATCAACATGTGCAAATCTGTAAATGTAATTCACCACATAAACAGATGAAATAGATGCAAATACAAAGACCGTGTGATCCTTTCAATTAAATCACAAAAAGTATTTGTCAAAATTCAGCACTGTTTTGTAATAAAAATGCTTAACAGAATTGTTATAGATAGAACATACTTCCAAATTATAAAATACAGGCAGCGCCTGTAGCTCAGTCACATACACCGAGGCCGGTGGGTTTGAGACCAGCCCGAGCCGGCTAAACAACAATGACAACTGCAGCCAGAAAATAGCTGGGCATTGTGGCAGTGCCTGTAGTCCCAGCTGCTCAGGAGGCTGAGACAGGAGAATCGCTTAAGCCCAAGTGTTTGACGTTGCTGTGAGCTGTGATGCCATGGGCAATGTAGTCTACCAAGGGCAATGTAGTGAGGCTCTGCCTCAAAAAAAAAAAAAATTATAAAAGCCTTAAGGGACAAACTCATAGCAAACATCATGTTAGAGAAATAGTGAAAGCATTTCTGCTTAGACCTGGAACCAGATAAGTTGCCCACTTCTATCACTTTTATTCAAAATAGTGCTGAAAGTCCTTGCCAGACAAATCAGGCAAGAGAAGAAAATCAAATGTATCTAAATGGGGAAAAAAGAGGTCAAATTATTACTCTGTGCTGATGATATGATTTTATGTCTAGAA
Organism: Arctocebus calabarensis; assembly: GCA_963573935.1. NCBI lineage: Eukaryota > Metazoa > Chordata > Mammalia > Primates > Lorisidae > Arctocebus > Arctocebus calabarensis. The sequence goes on from CAUYON010032182.1 coordinate 16,576, forward strand.
AACCCCAAACATTCAACCAATAGACTCCTGGAATTGATTCATAAATTCAGCTCAGTCTCAAGATCATTAGATTTCATATGTGCCAACAATAGCCAAGCTAAGAATCAAATTAATGATACAGTGCCTTTCATAGTAGAAACACAAAAATAAAAGTAAGTAGGTACACAGATGGAAGTAAAACTCAATGGCAATAAAGTAGGTGGGGGAGGGAGATGGGATTGGGTAAATTCATACCTATACTGGGTAAAGAACACACCTAAACCTTTGACTAAAAATGTACAAAACAAATTATATAACCAGACAGCACCTGTGGCTCAGGGAGTAGGGCGCTGGCCTTGTATGCTGATGGTAGCAGGTTCAAGCCCCAGCCCTGGCCAAACTATAACAACAAGAAATTATGTAACCAAAGTGTGTATACTCCTATAATGTTTTAGAATATAAAAAACTTTAATCCTGAATAATCTCTATTAAATATTTAATCATGTTAGAAGGTTGTTTACCACAGTCTATATCTAATTTCCTGCAAATTAGTGGTTTGTGGAGAATTTTGTATTCTTAACTCTGAAAAAATATAGACGTATATTTTGTTTGATGTAACTAAGGGGAAAAGTAAAACAGGATGAAAAGAAATAGTTCACTGATAAGTTGTATTTTATGTAAAATTGTTCAGAGAAAGTATTTTGGCAAAAGTGACATTTGAGCAGAGATCTTTGGGCGGAAAATTTGCACATTCTGGAAAGAATATTCCAGAATGTGCAAAATTCTCTTAGCAGGAGGCTCCTTGGCCTGTTGACAAATGAATAAGAACAGTGAGTCTTTAGCAGAGTGATTAAGAAGAAGAGTGCAGAAGCTGAAGTTTAATATGTGCTTGTGGAAAATTAGATTATGAAGGCCTTTGTAAGGATTTTAGCTTTTATTCTGTGTGATCCAGGAAAGGTTTTGAGTGGTTTTAAAGAGGAGCAACAAAATCTGACTTGTGATTTGACAGGTGTGTTCTGCTTCAGTGTGAAAACACGCTGATAGCAGGGTAATGAGCAGAAAGCACAGCGTGCTAGTGGTGGAGATAGAGTCATAAAGGATTGTTAGAGGACTGATGTGCAGTCTGAGGGACAGGGACCTCAGGGTTGCCTGGTGTTTAAGTTAGATTGCAAGGATCGAACTGCTGTTTGCTGAGATGGGAGTGAGGACTGTAAGATGAGCAGGTATTTGGGGCAAAAAAACCCTGTGTTTACCTTGAGACATGTTGAGATTGAGATTCTATTAGAAATCCAAGTGGAAATATTGAGGATAGAATATGTGAGTCTAGATTTCATAGTGTGGGTCTGGGCTGGTGACGTGATTCAGGAGTCCACAGTATACACTGTAGATGAGACTTAGTGTGTCCACGAGGAGGGATCTCCTGATAAAGTGGTGCATAACAGAAGAGGTCCAAGAACTGAGCTCTGAGGAATGTGCTCCTGTGGGTATGGTGGAAGCCATGAGGAAGAACCTGCAAGCACATGGTGAAGGAGAAGCCAAGGAGGGAACAGAAAAACCAAGAGAGTTTGTTGTACCAGAAGTGAAGTAAACAAAGTATGTCAGGGAAGGATTAGTTTACTCTGAATGCTGCAGGTAGCTTTTCATAAGATGAGAACAGTGATCTTGACAACATAAACATCATTCAGGTGTGAAGACTGTAACATTGGGGAAAAGACGATGTCTCTGTAGTAAATGGTGCTGAGAAAACTGGAGAACCATATGCAGCAGGTTGAAACTAGACCCTTATCTCTTCTCATATACGAAACCCAAATCAAGATTAACTACTTGAATCTAAGACCAGAAACTATAAAACTATTAAAAGAAAACATTGCTTCAAGGACACTGATCTGGGCAACGAATTCTTGAGGAAAACCCCTGAAGCACACCGAACCAAAGCAAAACTGGACAGATGGGATCATGTCAAAGCCAAAAGCTTCTGAACAGGAAAGAAAACAATCAACCAAGGGAAGAGACAGCACCTACAATGGGAGAAATAATGTGTAAACTACCCATCTAACAAGGGATTAATAACTAATATATTAGGAGCTCCAACAACTCAATTGGGTAGAAAAATCCAATCTGATTTAAGAAGGGGCAAAGGATGAGAATTGGTATTTTTCAACAAAGGACATTGAAGTGTCCAAAATATTCATTAGTAGTTATCAGAATATTCCAATCTAAACTAAAATAAGATATCTCATTTTGATAAAATAGCTTTTATCAGAAAAAGCTACCATATGACCCAGCAATTCTACTGCTGGGTTTATGTCCAAAGATATTTGCACTCCAATGGGTATTGCAGTACTATTAACAGTAGCCAAGGTACAAATCAACTTCTCTGTCCTCAGTGGTTGAATGGATAAAGGAATTGTGATATATATAAACAATGGAATATTATACAGCCACAAAAACGAAAGAAATCCTGTCACTTGCAGCAGTGTAAATGGAGTGGAATAACATTAGTTGAAGTGAAATACACCGAGTATAGAAAGACAAATTTCACATGTTCTCACTCATACATGGAAGCACCACATTAAAAACAGTTGATGTCATTGACAGAGCATAGAATGATGGTTACTAGAGGCTGTGAAGGTAGCTGGGAGAGGGGGGAAAAGCAGACATGGTCAATGGGTGTGAAAATATAGTTACATAGTTAGAGTGAACAATATTTGATAGCACTACAAAGTGATTATATACGGTATACTTTCAGATAACTGAAAGAGTGGAGTTAGAGTTCTCCTAACACAAAGAAATAATGAATGCCTGAGATAGGGGATACCATAATTACACTGACTTGATTAATTCACATTGTATGCCCGCATGAAAACACATGTACCCTATCAAGATAAGTAACAATTTAATAACAATAACAAAAAGACCCTTCTTTTGACAAAAACTGCTTCATTGAAATGGTGGTGATGAAAACCTAACTTGAGTAGTTCAAAAGAAAATGGGAGAAAAAAGTAGAGACAGCAAGTACAAGAGACACTTTTTTGAATAGTTTTGCTATAAATGAGACTAGCTGGAGAGGGAGAGATTAGGGATTGATTGCTTTTCGAGTTGAATGCATGGAATTCGTAGGGAACAATCCAAATAAATTTGCAGTAATAATCTAGAAAAGAAAATCAATTAACCATACAGTTGAGAAAGAACACTATTTTTGGAGTGAGGCACTGATTTGCTGAGAGGGCATGGAATGCAACTGTGGGGGAATTGGCCTGAGATAGGAGTATGAAGTGTTCACCTCGAGTAATGGTGGACTCCATGGGCCTGGCAGCAGGTGGATCAGGGGTGTGGGACTGGGAGCCTGGGAATGTCGTTTTCAAATCAACTCTGTATTTTTAGTGATATGACAACTTGAGGCTGAGGATTTTGTAGGAGGTGTTGAGGGTTTGAGAAGACATGAATAGATCATTTTGGTGAATTAGAGATGGACAGACTAATAGGATTGCTGGAGAGTACCTCTGGACACACTGGAGGCTAAAGCCTATGAATCTAAAATATGATCAGTCAGCATAGTGATAGTAAATATTGTTCATAGAAATGAATGAACAGTGGAGTTCTCACTTCTTTTAACAGCATCTAGCCCCATAGTTGCTAGGTCCTTACAAGGCAGTAAAAAGCACATGTATTTCCTAAAGGGAAGCAGTGCACTGAAAGGGATTCGGTAAGTAACAAAGGTGCCATCTGAGTTCTTACTAAGTCTGTCCTCGGTGAGAGGAAACTCTGAAATTTTAATAGTCAAGTAGAATTTTGGGATTATGAACTTTAAAAACATTTTCCTGATTTTGTAAATGAAGACACTGAGGTTTAGGGAGGTTAAAGAAATGGCTTGTCTTCTAGTATGAATCACATTACTTTCACAGGTGTATTTTGAATATGCTTTTCTAGGGATGTTACATTTTATTCTAATTTTATACCTTGTAATATACCATTCCCATTTGGTTTTTCAGTTTGTGTTTGATTGTATAGTTACGTAAATTATTTTTGACAGATTTGTTATTAAGGGGAAAAAGATGAATATGAATTCCAGTTCTAAAAGCTCATTAATTTTAAAGAAATGTGCCTGGAATTAATGTTTTGGGTGCTATATTTTTCTTTTTCCAGTTTTTCAAGATGAATAGAATTCTTTCAGAACAAATCGATTATTTAAAGATGATTAGGTAGCAGCTATTTCAAAATTCTTCTAAGCGTGTGCACTGTTTTTAGAAATAGGTGGAATGTAGCACTCAACTATTGAAGCATTGTCAACAATACAGTATTACATGGTAGCCCTTCTTTACAAAGCTAGCTGTAAAAAAATATTTTCTTTTCAAAGCATATTCAAAGTGTCTTTTGGTTGAATGAGCCTTTGCTGAATAAAAGTTCTCTTTCCACGTATATATTTCTTATATTTCTTAAGTATATTGAGTGGGAAGAGGACATGCTTGATGTATGTGTTTACAAGAAATAAAACCGGTAACTTTCTTCCTTTAGCACAGTAAGCCAAGTTTAACGATGAGTGAGTAAGCCATCCCTGTACAGATTTCCATATAAGCTGACTCTCCTGAAGTTCAGGAACACACAGTTGATTTCAGTTTAAAAATATGCAGCAACACTGGTGCGTGCCACCCCTCCCTTTTAAAATCAACTCTGTACTACTCTTTTCTATTTGACAGAGAAAATAGACACAGGGTACTGGAGGCCAACTGGGGTTCAAAGTATCTGCTTTGGAAATAGGGCCAGGGAGTTCCCCATGATTTCCCAAATATAGAACTTCCTGGTAAAATTGTAGAAATGGCTTAGACATGAGGCTAAAGTGACAGCTTTCATGTCCTGCCCTAGATCTAATCTGGACCCCACCAGAGAACACTATCCAAAAGCTTTTACTGTTTGGGAAAGTGCAGTAGGAGAGGAGGGGAGGGTCAGGGGTGCGAGTCTGCAAAGGTCAACATATAACAAATTCGGAAGGTGGAGGCTCTGTCGGGTGTGTGAACATGTGAATGTTTTCATGTGTATATAGATACCATGTAATGTGTTACATTTGCTGCTTGTGAAAAATTCTGATGGATAAAGTTTGTCACTCTTTATTCTTGTAGAGATATGAATAAGCTATTTAGAAAGGAACAGAAACTTTTTAGATAACGCAGACCCTTGCTACTCAAATGTGTGGTAGTCTTTGAGTCAGCAGCATCTGTGTCACCTGGAAGTTTGTTAGAGATGCAGAGTCGATGTCCAGCACAGACCTGCTAAATCAGTATGTGGTTTCCAACAAGACTCCTCTCCATTCCTGGGTACTGGTTTGTGCATTAAATTTGAGAAGCACTTTTCTAGTAGTCAGATGAGTTACTATAAATGCCTTCTTTTATATACTCAGGAATAACATAGGACAGAATCAGAGACTTTCTACCTACAAGCGGAGTTCATAAGCTTCCACTATCTGGGTGAAGTGTTGAGTGTTTCTTAAGTAGTCCTGGTGAAGGGAGTGTTCTTGAGATCTTTCAGCAGTAAAACTCCAACAGAGCACATTAGAATTCTGTATACCATTTTTTCCTATTCTTCTTTTTCTTTCAAATTAATTTAAGGGTACACATTTTTGGGTTACATTGTTTTCACTTCTAAGGTAGTGTTCAGATTGTAGTTGAGCCTTCACCCAGGGACGTACTGAACACCTTTGCATTGTGTACCAATTGCCTTCCCTCCTTCTCTCTCACTCCTTTCCCTCTCCTGCTAGACTATATCTGTGCTTCATCATTCATGTGGGCAGATAGTCTATTACATCTCACAATTTCATTACTAGGTATCTACCCAGAAGAACAAAAATCATTTTTACCACAAAGACATTTGCACCAGAATGTTTATTGCAGCTCAATTCACAATTGCCAAGTCATGGAAGCAAACCAAGTGCCCATCAACCCATGAATGAATTAACAAAATGTGGCTTATGTATACCATGGAATACTACTATTCAGCTGTAAGAAAAGATGGAGACTTTACATCTTTTATATTTACCTGGATGGAATTGAAACACATTCTTCTTAGTAAAGTATCTCAAGAATGGAAAAAGAAATATCCAGTATACTCAATGCTAATATGAAACCGATATGTATGCCATTTTTAAAAGGGTTTTTGCTGCTTAAGTAAAAGAAGTTTTAAAAATAAGATATGAAGGATCACACCTACGGTGCATCTTAGCAGGGTACTGGTGAAACTTATTAAATGTAGAGTATCAATGTCTTTATATAGTGATCAAGAAAATGTCATGAAGGCTATCTGTAACATTACGATCAAAATATTTTTTTTTTATTGAATCATAGCAGTGTACATTAGTTCAATCATGGGGTACAGTGTGCGGGCTTCACATGCAATCTGAGATATTTTTATCAACCTGATTGACATAACATTCATGAGATTTTCTCGTTTACTATGTGAAAACATTTTTGATCCGTATTTAGAAGTTTTCTCCTGA